>JAJIRX010000720.1:0-54244 GCA_023853785.1 Psilocybe azurescens | reverse complement strand
TAACACCTCATCGCATTCAGCGTATCAGAGGGTACATGTGTACTCGTAACGTCAAATCATCTACAAAAACACAACACAATCGTAAGATTCCACATCCAAGACAAGACAACGGCACAAAACCCACCAAACCAAAAAGAAACAGAAAAGAAAAAAGGACTTGCCTCATGTTGATGATCGTTGAAATTTGAAACGATATGTGTGTCCGAATGTCGAACACTCGGTCTCCCAAACGCCGACACCTTAGAAAGTTAGACTCAGTTAACGTCGGTGGAACCGGAAATTAAACAGGCGTTGCCTTTTGACGCGTTCGCGCATGCGAGTCAATTCAATATGTTTGACAGTTTGACAGAAACCGGATATAAGCCAGTGTCATTGTCATCGTTTTCTTCCTTCTTCTTTGAAAGTTCTCCTTTATTAGTGTCCTTGCTTGGTTTGCAGTTGGTTGCGCGGTCGGTTGTCGTAATAAATGGGCACACGCCTGCCGCGTCCTGGGTTCCAAAGGAACCTTACGCGGGATATACGGTTTTGGGGTGCCGTTCAATTCAGTTTCTGGCATGGCGGTCTGGTCTCGCTGGCGTCGTTTAATTGGCCTGTACTGTATGGGTCCTGGGATGCTATCATTGCTATGCTACAAAATACTTTTGTTGTCAAGGTACGCCGTGGTATAGATAGACCGCGACCATCCACGCTCAGATCTCTCCGTCTGAACGTGTCGATCCATAACGAGAACGAGAACCTTGAATGTTGCCGAGTGTTGATGATTGTAGCGCAATGAAATACGGTCTGACGAACAGTGATAAAGATTTTGAAAAACGCACCGGGAGAAGATACCGTTCGCCACACTCCTCTGATCGTACTCCCATTTACATACTCCAGTACTGCGAGTAAATACGCGCACCCGACTGGGTGTTAACATGTATAAACACTTTAGCCGCACACAGAAGTGGTTTGATAAATTCTAACAAAGGCACAAACCTAACGCTGCGAAAGGCAAGTCCTCCCAGCAATCTCCAGTGCGAGTTTAAAGTTGATGCGGCCAGGCAAGCTGGATGTAGAAAATCAGAACCGAGGCGTTGGGAATTGAGATGGGGTATTGAATCATGATTGATGATCATGGGGCTCAATCTTCAACGGGAGAAAGAATGTCAATGGAAACAGAATAGGATTGGTGCCGGAGAAACAAAAGTCCTGTCTGGCTTGGACTCGGAGACGAGCGAGCGACCAGAGTGTGTGAGTACTTGGATCTATAGAGGCCTCGAGGTGGAAGATGTCAAGAAAAGTTTCAAGAACAGATTTCGGATCAGCATAAGCCCCCTCCCTCTCCATAGAAATTTCAACTTGGACGAAGGCGGCAGGTGCTGCCCAGAAGTGTGGACTCATGCACCCCAACCAATTTAAAGCATGAACATGAGCAGAGAGAAAGAACCGATGATGCTAATGGATCAAGGATCATGCATTATGGATGGATCATTTGTTGAGTACAACCGCTGTCCAACTGTCGTAAAGTAGGGATAATCAGAAGATTTTTTTAGCCATGCCATGTAGACGAGGAGCAGACGAAGAACTTGGAGAAAGAGACTCTCGTTGTCCTTCGAATCCTTACTATGCAGTCATAGCGACTTGAGCAACTTGTTAATTGAACACTGAGTCTCTCTCGACAAATTGAACCACCGCCAGAGAGATGCATGCACGTCCGAAGGAAGTTTCTGGCTCATGGTGGCGTTTCATACTAACCAGCCTGTCCCGTCATGCGTTTAAATTAAAAGAGAGTCAAGCCACTCTATGCGCACTTACCCTTGTTTCAGCACCCCGCCCCCGAGCCGCTATGTTCCCGTTCGATTAAGCTCAGCTAGCATCGCATGATCATGAGCGCTCTACTTAGAAGTGCCGCTAAACGAGATTGGTCAATAAAATCTCAGGTTCTCAGGTTCTCTCAGGTTCGAAAAGACATATTTGGGATATGCTGGCGTTGGGGACTCTAACACGTCGTTACACTTGGATCGGTCGTCAAGTACAACCACGGACGCGGAGAGGACGGTGCCTGGGGATGATAAGCGACTGTCTGGTCCGCTACGTCTCTGATCACTTTTCACAACTCGTTCCACCTCCGTTCTTCTCACTTCGACTCTCAATGCACTCGCCACAGAAGCAAACCTGTTTACATGCATGTCATCCAACTGCATCTGCAATATGGTCGTCCATCCTTTGTTCTTGAGAAGGATGGCAATGGACTCAAAAACATGATATTCAAAAAAAAAAGCCTCGTGGCTGATTTTATATCCATTTGACAAATTTGGCCGAGGGCCAGGAGGGACCTAGGATTTGGCGGTGAATTATTAGGCAGTAACCTCGGAGAAAGGCAGTATGAATAGGTATTGAGGAATTGTTTAAAAGGGCAGAGGGGGCCAACGGACATCGAGGATCTCGGAGGCGAACGAAATTTGGACCCTGCAAAGAGTTCTCGGATAGAATTAGGCAGTTTTACGATACGAAGCTCCCGATTATCTTGCCGAGAAGCGGAAGTACTTATAAATGTACGTACACGTCCTAAAACATTTTCATCCCTTTCTCTCTTTCATACCTATCCGTTAATTACTCCTTCTTTTCTTCTGGCACACAGAAACGCGTCTAGACGCCCGTAACATCAAGACCTCTATACGACCTACTTAAAACGACGCGACCAGTTCCATTTTCACGCCACAATCACACGAAATCAGTTCCACCGCTAGCCAATTATCTTTAAATCTATTACCATGCAGCACCCTTCGTATCTAGAGTCAACTCCAAATCCTATCAAGTGCGCAGCAGATCTCTCAGATCGCACCGAGAGACTTGATATTCTAACACATCCGCCACTAGTGCTCTTTACCGCTACTTCAACGTCCAATTCACACCGACGCCCTCCAGCGGTTCTGCCCTGGGCCCGACATTCGACATGCGCGTCCTTCGCGACGCCCACATGCCCACCCACGTCCTTGCCGCCACCCAGTCCGACCAAGATATAGATGCCGCCCCATGATGCTCCCCATCGACCGCACCCTCTTCGAGCGCGGCTTCCGTATCGATCTCAGCATCCCACCAGCCACACCCGGATCCACCGCTCCCATACCGCGCAGCCTCACCGTTGGCGACGCACAGATCCTCGTCGTGAACTTGCCCGTTGTGACCGTCCGCGTGCCGCACCTCCCGTCCTTCGCCCTGCTCCTCCTTTTCGGCATGGGCCTTGAGACCAACACCAACCTCCTCTCGTGGAAGCTCCTCCCCTGTCAACGTCGTCGAGGGAGTTCCCGAACGCCTCTGCGATGTCCTTGATCTTGTCTAGGGCTCCGCAGGACACGTTCGATACGGTTTACAGGCATAACCAAGGCTTGTGGAAGAACACTCTCGCGATGGGATTGACAAACAACAGGATTGTCCAGGTCGTGCAAACAGCATGGAACGTTTCGGCTGAGAGTCGTCGTGTCCGTCTGCGCACTAATCTGTTCAGTTAGATGCAGTTGCTCTGCTGTGATTCACCCGACCGCCACCCCTTCATTCACAACAAAGCTCTATCTATCCATCTATCTATCGGCTCTCATTCTTGGATCTTTTGCACGACTCCCGACTCCGACTCATTTTAACGACCTGACTATAGCTATTTAAAATCCTTTTCCTTTCATCTGCTCCTCTTTCGCTCCATCGTTCGCTCGCTTTCCTTTTTCTCTCGATCCCTCGCTTTGCCTTCTTTTTTCCCAGTCCAGCCCCTCACTCCAAAACCGCTATTCATCTCACATAATTTCTTCTTCCTGAAGCACCATCTATCATTCGTTCGTTTGTTCCAGACCTTACGTGTTTTTCTATCGTCCGCAAACCGTTTTTCTATGCGTGCCTTTACGTTTTCTCCCGTTGACATTTGACATTGATACCTCAACCCAACGATCCCCTTATCCAACGAACACTCACGCTAATAATATACTCCCACTTCTTTTCTCTTTCTTTCTCTTTTTTATTGGCTCGCATGCGTTTTATCTTGCACAACTGATTCCGATTCCGATTCTTCTCTTACAAGTTTTATTTATCTAAAGCTATCTAATCATATAGTTACTTGTTTGCTTTATTTACTTATTCATTACATTACATTACTTACGACCCGGACGCAACCCACAACATGCAATCCTAATGCTTTCTTTCTCTCAAGGTTTTTCATCTGATCTCATCTGATCACATCTGGCATTGTGGACCACCACCCACCCGTCGTACCGTGTACACCAGGGCAGCTCGAACCACCGTCTTTGCGCGTCCTGGTATTTATATAAGCTGACCCCGTTCTTTATGATCTTCTTTTTCTTTTTCTTGCCTTGCGTGTGGATGTATGCGCGTATGTATGCGCATATGTGTTTCATCTGCCCTGTTTTGGGAGGCCTGATCTTCTGTGAAGTTCTCGCAACCTTCACATCACATCAACCTCGAAGTTCTTCTAAGTTCTTTCATGATGCTCAGCTGTCTTCCTTGAAGTAATTGATTTGATGTTATCAGTTCTCCGGCGTTCATATACACAGTAAGCAAGTTACATGAATAGATAGACCGGACATACAACCGCCCAAACCTGATTCCTGAACCGCATACAAACGAATGTAATTCCCATACACTCCGGAATCCGCATTCGAGTTCAATTGCAGGAGACGATGATCAGTTTATGACGCGACGGTGCGCCATGGCGCACGTTCTCATTCTCTGCCATGTCATTGTCAATGATCATAGATTGATAGCATCTGACAATCAATGTCATGAAGCATGAGCATGTCCAGCTCGACCGTTTTTCCGAATTCCGAACAAGGACTGCAACCGACTGCACCATACACTACATAATAGTAAATAAGCTTTATCGAAAAGGACACCTGGCCTAAGCCTGCCTAATGCGAAATTGAAAAGAGAACCAACTGCAGTACTGGTAATGGCGTTATGGTTGCTAATCATGAGATCTAGTACAACACATTGTTCACCGGTACCGAATTAGTTAATCGATGTTGGCCCTAAAACCGCCGCCGATACACGCCTTTCATCCCTCCATCCAAGTAGGTAATCTACCCGGAGCAGGCAGCGCTAAACAAGGTACATGGTTCAAGGCTGAGCGGGCTCAAGGAGGACCCTGGAAATTGGAGCGGCCTATAATTTTATGACTCATCCGAAGTCGTCAGTTATCCGGCACATAGTATCCACTCAGATAATCACCAAAGCAATTACATATCTCAGGGAGAAATAAAGTTCAAAGAGCATCGGAGCCTCGGGGAAATTATGCATATTATCAAAAATTTCAACGAAAAAGCCGTCGTCGAGCTGACCCCTCCTACTCCGTCCCTGACTGCTGACCGTAGTAACCGACCGACCTTTGCGAAACGGAAATCCTCCGTAAATTTCAAGACGCATATAGTCATATGAAGCCCTGAGGGTAGAGGGCTGCGGCTACACTATGGCTCTTGGCAAGGGTTTAAAATTCGAAGAGTGTGAATTATTGTCGGCCGCCGGGCGCTGCACCTATAGCTGCGGGCGCCAATCAGCGTCACCCTCTCCTGGGGGCCCGCAGCTATCCTCGTGCCTAAACTCCGGGGCCACTTGTCATATTTGGACTAGTCTGGTATGCTCAAGTTACAGCAGGTACACGAGTCAGGGCTTTGTAGTAAAGGGTCTTGTGGACAATAAGCATTGAAGATTGCGGAATTTAGCGGATGACCGCGCGTCGATTGCTAGTGGAGCTGTTGCACATTGCGCAACACGCTGCAGCAAGAAATGAATAGGATCGGGTATGAGCTGAAGACTTTTACATACTAACGTAGGGCATTGCATCACGAAAATCACTGCCGGAAGATTTCACCTGTACACAATAACTTTCTGTCTGATGATTTCTGTCACACATCAAGAAACAACGACGGGAAGAACGGATTTCAAGGCATGTATATGGATTGATTTACATAAAGTGGGCTGTACAACATAGTGATAAAGATAGATGATTAACTACCAAAAGCAGGGATGGATCTGCTCTTGTAGATGTATGTATGAAAGGCATGTCAATCGTAATGTGCGTATAGTGGTGGTGTGGTATGCAGTCTATGTACAATGAATTGCAAAGAAAAGAAACAAAGCAAATGCTCCAGGATTGAACAAAAGGTAAATCCAAACCAAAGCTGCTGATTCACGGGCCGAGAACGAAAAAAATAAAAATAAAAATGAAGAGCTGATCCAATGCTGAAAGGCAACCACCGTTGAGCTAGTCCTCACACAGCGAAGGATTCGAAAGTAGTGCCACAGCTTTACCGCGTAGGGTTGGCGGGGAGCTCGGGCACATTTGCTTATGTGGCAGCGGGAGATTTTGGCTCCGACGCGGCAGGAGTCCGGGTAATGGGCGCAATGCTGGTCTCGGGTCCGTATGATACCGCATCAGCCGATTCCATTGCCCTCGACAACGTGGACAACGATGACCCCTCCTCCGATGTCGGCACAGCGTTGACATCCTCAGAGTCTTCCTCTTCGGACTCATATCCCTCGTCGATGGGCTGATAAGGAGCAATGGCCATCGATGGATTGCCAGTCGCAACGGACAGCGCGACGAGGACAGTGTTCCAGATAGCGTCCAACGCATCCCACAAATCCCTGTCGAAGATGCCCAGCGCGCACATATTCTGCCAGAGACCATGGATGAGGAAGGTGTGGCGAACGATGACAGCAGCTGGGTATGTCTGGCCTAGATGCTGCCCGAACTCTCGTGTCCTTCCCAGGAACCCCTCGCAGGTCCTCAGGGGCCGCCATGGGAAGCACGCTGCGCATGAGGCGCTGGACGTTTCTGGTGTAGAGGTACAGGGAGAGTGCAGGATATGTCTGAGGAGAAGGCAGGCAGATCGTCCAGACGGGTAGCTGGAGAGTTTGCTCGCCTTTGACGTGCTCTGGAGGGGGCAGCATGGGTGGCGGCGGGGGAAGGTGTGCACAGTGTGCAATGAGAACGAGGCTGTGTACTGGGTAGAGAGTGACTTGTCGGGGCGCTGTTGATCCAGGAGCTGGCTCCTTCCCGAAGATGGCCAGAATATGTGAGGGGAGGATGACAGTAGCATCGTTGACGACGACGTTGAGTTCCTTGGGGAGTTTTGTTTTGAGGTTGTCGATTTTGACGCTAGACAATGATTGCATAAGTCTGAAGGATGTGTGCGTCAGCTGAATGCCCCTGAAGGAAAAGCATACTATTGTACTCACTCTTTCTCGATGACTAGCAGGCCGTCGCGGAAATATTGCACATTCGTATCCTCGTAGGTGTTGTCCACGGCGGCGATCATGGCAGGAGTAACCGCTTTGAACTCACTGGGCCGCATAAGCTCTTGAGGCAAATGGATAGGTACGGTTACCGTAGGTTGTTGAACTGAGGTTCCGTCGGCCATTTCGACGTCTTTGATTTTATTCGGCATTGACTTGACGGTGAATCGAATCTTGTTTTTTGTCTGCCGTCGTTTCGCCTGCTCGACGATGTGTTTCGTTGTCTGGACACCACTTTCGCTGCGTTTACGAATTTGAACATCGCGCAATGTGCGGGAGGTGCGGGAGACGCGTGATACCACCGATTTCACATTCAGTACACGACTTGAACCCGAAGATGGCGGCACATTCTCGTTCTGTGTGCGTTTAGCGGAGTTGGGGCGGATTCCCATAGCTTGAGGAGATATCTGCTGGAAGGGAGGAGGTTTGCAAGTTGATGATGAAGCAGAGTAGAAATTTGAAGTTATACTTATAGATCAGGCAACAATTAAATGTGAAACAACCAATCCAAGTGCCTTCTACATGGCCATCACTTCACGTTCTACCTTTAGGAGTAGGTTGTTTGGATCAATTGGTCCCGAAATAGACCTATATACTTTCTTAAAAAGGCAAGTTTGAGATCTATGCTTGCGGATTGGTTTCAATTGAGTTGGTTGGATTGGTTAAGGGCCGGCGCTTCTGGGTGGCGTCACACAAGACAACGGTTGGAACGAATTTGGAAGGTAGAGATCATTTCGTCGGGGCAATCGTAGCACGACCAATCGCAAAACCCCAAGAATCTTTTGTATGACCCGAGATAAAAGCGAGGGGCTTTGCAATTATCTTCCACAAGTACAGCACAAGGCAAATGAGCACAGTGTAGAAGAATGTGACCATTGTGGAAGAACAAAATAGAAGCTTCCGGAGTGCCATATGCACTAAATTCAGTCTGACCCACATGAATAAGGGCCGTATAAAGTTGACATTATACAGCTCAATTCAGAGCCAGAACACATTGTCTCCATTGATAATATCCACGGCCAGCCACGGCCAGGTAAGTATGGTCAACACTGACACCAGTTGAATTGTGACTAGGAGACCCGTGGCTAGGGTAGAGCTCCATGACAGATCGCCAATTGGGCCTTCACAATATCATTATGGATCAGTGTGCCACCCAATAAGCCCGTAGTCGACATCGCATGTAGAGTGCATCACATCAGTGTAATTCAAAACCAGAGTGCCATTAGTGAACTTCTTCTCAGGCCTTGACAATGAGGTCGAAATTGACCATAGGTGAGAATGAAGGAAGAACTCGATGGAATCAATTCTTGCAAAGCCCAATAGATGCGCCTGGCGAGTCCCGAAGATTGAGTATTGCAGATATCGGTAAGACATTGGTAGAGTCTGTACAAGGTGGAGATAATGAGAGAGTTTGATGGAAGCGAATTGGCTGGGCAGTGATAGAATCTGAACAGTATGAAAGTAATGAGAGAAGTTAACGAAAGCATAACTCCCAAAGTCTCATTCATTGTATGTGCTGGCGTTCGCCTTTCCAATGTCCTAGTATCAATGAGCCATTCACCAGATGGATCCAGTGGTGACGTTGTCGGCCAAGCTCGAGATGCAATTGATACCAGAAGGCCAGGTGACGGCCGGAGGGTGACAGTTGGAGATCCCAGGGCACGAGAAGCCAGAGATCGATAAGTCGCATAGCCAGGTTATAAAGCGTGTATCATCATCAGCACGATATCTTCGCGTTATAACATCGGAGTACCAATTCCCAAACTAAATGTGGGAGTAACACAAGGCTCAACGAACTGCATCATTTCGCCAAGCGAGCGAACGAGCGCGTCGATCCGTTTACTGCACTTCTGTGTGCCACTCGTTTACCCTACTCGAGGATAATGCATATGAGCATATGTTTTCCCACATTGAGGTTTTGAGCGCGTGGCACACTGAATTTTGCAGTGCGGATGATGCTATCGTGCTGTTTTGGCTCAGCTGCATCATTTTGGCTCGAGTGGCGTTACCTCCTGGCCCCGTAGACCAAGGTCACGAACCGTAAATTCAAAGTCCAACAAGCAAGTGTTGGGTTGAATGTAACAGAGAGATAGAATCCAGGAAGGTATCGAAGAGCACAATGGACATGGATGGAGAGAAGAAAGGGAGGAGCATGCGTTCATCGCGCTGTTGAACTCCGAGCATCGATTTAACCGCATTAGTCGGACAATGAGTTGGAATTCAGTCTCCGCTCTTTGTTGCAGATGGCTGCACGACACACTGTTACGATCAATCATCAAGTCACATAGCTAGTGTTTTTAAGCTACTTCTGAGAGAACCAATAGGATAAGCAGGAATTCCTATTAGTATAGTAGTGGGAACTCACATTACAAATGCTCATTTCAGTCTACATAGTGTAGTCGACGCTAAGTAAAGACAGTCGTCTCAATACCGACTTCCCACGCGACTATTCTCACGATCGTTTACCAGAGTCATGCAAGGAAACGGCAGCAAACGCCCATAAGATCGACTCTTGAGACTGATATCGGATGGAAATACGTCGTTTCTGGACGGCAAAGTCTCAGTAAGCTATACTTATAAGTACAGCAACGAGCAGAAAAGGGATTACATCTCTTAATACAACCTCATGTCTGAAAACATTTGAGCGCTTGGCCTTCAAGTTAGAACGTAGTAAATGATAATAAAACGATTTAAAATAGTAGCATGTGCAATGTATTCGGGAAATTCTCACAGACGCCAAAAAAGTTGTAATGAGTGTGTTTCCTATCCTGTAGCTTGTCTATTCTGCGGGTTTCAGATTCCCAAGTGGGGATGTTGAAAGTCATCATAAGTCAGCGCTCAGTCAGCATTTTCCGAATCAGCGCACTGGAATGACTCTTCCGAAAATTCGTACATTCTCATGCGCTCGATATGGTATAGATTATACAAAATCTTTCTGAAGGGGTATATCACTTTGTCACCTGAATGTGCTCCACGATTTGTTATTCCTGGACGAACGCGAACAGTCTATCAGTGCCTATCACTGGCTTCCAAGTACATTGCATACGTAGTCGGCAGTGTGAGCTCTGAGCCTCCCGTTAGCTTCATTTATGAAATATGGATTGGTCACTATTTCTAATCAGCAGTACATGACATTCCGGGGACGCAATAGTATTGTGTGGTAGCAAGGAAGATATAAATATTGCATTGATTTTCTCCCATCTCAACACCTCCCTTTTCATCAAAGCTTAAACAGAGCAGTTCAAGAAAATTTTTCAAATGGCAAAGCAAATCACACTTTACACCGCCAAGGTAAACAATTCCGCGACCGACTTGTCTGATTATCAGCTGACTTTCAAGCACTGCGCCCTTAGGTCTGCCCATGGGCTCACAGAGTAAGCGCTAATGGTCATTCGACTTTGTCCAAAGATCTTGCTCTTATATAGTTTCTACTTTGCAGACCGAACTTGCCCTCAAAGAATCGAAACTTCCCTATAAGCGCTATGAAATCGACTTATCAAATAAGCCGGAGTGGTATGCTCCCAAGGTCAACAAAGCCAGCAAGGTGAACTTTAAACCCGTGTCGACATCTGCAGCCTTCTAACTTGGGGATATAGGTCCCAGCGATTGCGTACGGCGGCCCTGACGCGTCCCCTGAGAACCCATCTCCGGAGTCCGTAAAGATTGCAGAGTCAGGCGTTCTTCTCGAATTCTTCGCGGACCTCGACAGAGAGAACCGTTTACTGCCGAAAGATCCAGTCCTGCGCGCCAAAGCACGTTTCTTCATCGAAACTACCACGCCCGCCTTCACTGGTGCTCTATTCGGAGCAGTGTCTGGTACCAAGGACGTGGAAGCTATCTTTGATGGCATCGACGTTATACAGGGTCTCCCTCCCTGTGAAAGGATACGCCATCGGTGAATGGACCATTGCAGATGCTGCTATTACTCCTTTCTTTGCAAGGACGGAGGTCTCCTTGAAGAATGATATTGGGAAATTTGAAGCAGGAAAAGGTAAAGCGGCCTGGGCCAAGATTGAAACGGAGCCCAGGTTTTCCAGGTTCAGGCAATATTTCTCCGACCTCAAGAGCAGAGACAGCTACAAGGAGACTTTCGACGAGGTATGAGAAGCACTGTTTGTCCACGTCTGTCAAAAATAACTAATCTTGGATACAGGAGTTTGTCAAGAACAATTATGCAAAACGCTTCGCCAGGGATGTGTAATATTCTAGCATGAAGGACTTTAAATTGGTCTAGAATACGCAAGATTGAAGTAGTTAGATCGATATAAGCGTCTTGTGTATGGATTTCTGTATCACTCCTTCTGACTTTGGTGTGTTGTCGTTTTGAAAGCCTGAAGGCCTGACTGTCTATCATGTGAGAATAAGTGAAAATAGAAGAAATGACAAGTACAAGCCTTATTCAAGAGGCGCCATGCATTCGCTCTTAAAATTTGCACCAGTTTTTTAATGGACAGTGCGGAGATGTTTAATTCTACGACACATAGCAGATACTTGATCCACTATTTATGTGGGGACCATTATGCGTTTAAATAGCTGTACAGGTACATACATACACGATAACACAGATAAATATGGGGAGAAGACTAACATTTATTCTAAGGAAATTCGAATCATTAGCACAGATCGGTGCTTTGAATAAAAAGTGCCAATGGGGAGAAGAATGGCTCATTGGGAGCACCAGAAAATTTGTGCACGGACAGATCAGAGGCAGAGATGAAAGAGAAGATAAGACAAAAGAGAAAAATCACAAAAGAGAAGCGAAAGGATTCATCATTTCCGAATACAAGAAATTTCAATTTGAGAAATGGTTGGAACACACAAACAAACAAGAAGAAAGAACATTCACTTTCTCTGCCTGCAAAGCTAAAGCGAGAGGCTCTCGGAAGAAACGAAAAGGGAAAGAAAAGAAAAGATCATCAGAATTCGTCAATGCGTTAGTTCATATCAACATCCACTCCTTTCGGAGCAATACCATCGAAGTTCAATGGGCCGACTTTACTCCTTCTCCTCGCATACTCACTCTGCCTTGCCCTCTTTTTGCGCTCATTACCACTCCCCCACTGGTCCCGACACTGGGACGGGACCTTGTCCCACCGCCATAACTTGCCCTAGACACTTTCGCCCCAATACTAGACCGCGTCTTCCCACCGCTAACCACGCGTCCACCAACAGCAGCAGCAACATTGGATGCTCTCGGGGCAAGTGCAGACACGCCTGCTGCACGGGGACCACTCCCACCGGCCGCCCTTTGCGAAGCTAGACGCGCGATTACTTTCGATCTCGATATGCGCGGTTTCCTGCCATTGAGCGAGTGTGTGCGGACGAGGGTGGACGAAGCGGCGGTGGTTTTACCCTGATCCTTCGATGAATTGTCGTCTCCTGCAGCACCAGTAGTTGCTTGGTCATTGAGGAAGTCTTCGCTTCACAGGAGTTGGGATACCAGACTGGGGAGGTAATGTAAGGGGTTTACTGAATATCCCCCTGGTCTCGGTGAGAAAGTGCCTGATGCGTTCGGGGAAGCGGTGACAACGGGGCTGTTGGTGATCGACCCCAGAGTCTGTTTGTTTGGGCCATCGGTACCGGATGGAGGCGATCGAGCCATCTTCGCCAATGAACTCGCAGTGGGCGCAAATAACCTCGAAGACACATTCGAAAATCTTGAAGAGTTCGAACCCGCCGCCGAAGACCGTGACATAACAGATTTCCTCCCAGCTACGTTCCTAACACCCATGCTCCCCACATCACCAATGGACGACATCCCGGTGGCAGATGAAAGTCGAGTACCGATAGATGAAACGTTCGTAGGACTGCGGGACCTGCTGGCGGCTGTTCCTGCAATTGGAGCTCATCCTTGACCCAGGAGACAAGATGGAGCTAGTCCTGCTCCGAGAGCCTGTATTGCTTTGCAAACTGTTTCGACTTGAACCAGCCACAGGCATCGGGGACCGTGATCGTGAAGATGATGCGATGGAGCCTCTAACAGACGAGAGAGACTTGGCATCCCCTGCTTTCTGTTTCGCGTCACTGATTCTAGTCGAAGGACCTCGGCTTCCGCTGGCCACAGCAGCACTAACTTGAGGTGCGACTGACGATTTCTTCGTAGGGACAAACGATGGTGGACCCATCTTCTCCTTGGCGGGTTCTGGTTTCGCAGCGGCAGTTGAAGCTTTGGGGATCTGACTGGGTCCAGCGACGGCTGGCGTAGGTCCCTTTCCACGATTCCAGACACTTTGAACGAGGGATTTAGCGGAAGATAAGAAGCCAAACTTAGCAGGCTTAGACTTCGGTTTGACTAAAACGATTATCAGAACTTCGAAAATCCAGAAAGAAAGAAATTTTTACCAAGAATACTTTGTCTGGGTTTGCCAACACTGACTCTCCCACTCTTACGGCCAGACAAACCTCCATGGGCAGCACTGCTTCGTCTCCGCGCCCTATTAGCCTCGAGCTTCTTGCGAATAGCTTCCTTCTCTTTCTCCAGTTCCAAGCGATGCTGTTCTGCCATTTCTTGCTTCTTCGCCTCCTCCTCTGGCAATAAAACGGATTCGGGGTCCATTTTGACACGCTTACCCGCTCGGTCTTCTTGCTGTTCCTCTGCATCATCATCATCGTCCATATCAAACGCCCCAGGAAGTGCCTTCGCCCGTCGACCATTACTGATGACACGGGTGTTACTGGCACGGCGGGCAGTAATCGCGCTCGGCCTACGTGATCCAAGGCCTCCCTCACTGCCAAGGGCGCTCGATTTGCGCTTCTTGCCTAGCACAGGTTTCTCATCATCCCCTGGCAGCTTCTTTGGGACAAGTCTCTCTCGCCGTTTCACCAGAGAATCGATGCCTTCCATCTTATGGAACTCCTCCTCATGAAGTCGCTGGAACTTATCGGTGATCTCGCCTCGTTTAGAAGCAGGGATAGGCTTGATCTTTCGAGGAGGCTCCTTTAAGCTCCCTGGATGGAGCTTGGCAATGATATCGTTCTCGATTTCCTCGACACCGTCTTCACGCAATTGACGATTTAGATCTTCTAGAACGGACACAGCAGCGGAGCGGAATTGGTCGTCGGTGACTTTGTGAGGTGTGCCGAAGACAAAGACGTCCGGTGACTTGGGTATAGCCAAGGATCCATGGACAGTAACATCGCCTGCTTTTGCAGGTGTCCCAGGAGGTTTCATCTCAAGCGAGGGGGGAGATCTTCGAAAGACAAGGTAGGGTAGATGCCTTTCATTTGAACATCGTCTTCGCTCCTCGGTGGCCAGGTACTTAGGCTACCGAAGTTAAAGCTGGAGCCATTAGGGACTGGACTTCCAAAGGTAATATCGAAGCTGGTTTTGAATGGTTTAAGTTGCGGCGTCCCGTTCTCTCCTGAGGCGTAGCTATGGTCTACGCTAGGCCCTGGATGTGAAAGGGGGTTGGAGATGAGCCTGATGGTTGTTGTAGGACGTGAGGGAGTAGAAGGGGCCCCTGTACCCATGCTGAGACGTGCATTGTCTGGGGCCGGGATGCCAGGGCGAAGAACATGTCCTGGCAGAGGAATGTCTGTGTTTCCATCTATTGACATACGGGTGTTGTCGAGGGTGAAGTGGTCCGTCTGTGGCAGCGACGTGGACTCGGGCAGAGAGGAATAGGGGGTCGATCTCTGGGAGAGTTCGTCTGTCGCTTCTTGGACGGCCTGCGGGCTGAAGGCGGCGATCCTCATTGAAGAAGTCGACGCTGTTGTGGATTTAGAATTCCCCTTCTTCAGACCCAGAGAAGTGGCGATAGCTTTAAT
This sequence comes from Psilocybe azurescens, assembly GCA_023853785.1. Lineage (NCBI taxonomy): Eukaryota > Fungi > Basidiomycota > Agaricomycetes > Agaricales > Agrocybaceae > Psilocybe > Psilocybe azurescens. Next base: position 39,199 of record JAJIRX010000720.1, on the reverse strand, counting down.
TGAGGAACTAACTGTGATGGCTGGAAGGAGAGCATTCATGAGATAAAAACATGAAAGAGTCTTTATGCACGGGTTTAACAAAGAACCTACATTTTGATCCACCAGTTCCGAACTCTCCAGCTACCCCAATGTGGCCAGGGTGTACGCTGAGACGTCAGCGTTCCCTGGGATGACTCCTCTTCGAGTTCTTCGATGCTGTCCATGACCATTTCCCACTGTTCGCTCGGTCGTGATCTAGCATTCTGATAAGAGGCATCGTCCCGGGTTTCCTGCTCGCTCTCTTGTTCCTGCGATTCAGGTAATTGAACCTGTATAGGTATTGGTCCATGCTCTTCACTGCGAGCTGCGATGCTCAGTGGCGAGTCCTTGGGCAATTTCTGCGCATGTAGCCTAAGCTTCTGGATAAGCTCCACATTCTTTCCTGATGCCTTGATTGAATGGATTTTGCACAATTTGACGAGCTGCTCGCGCTTCAGCGAATGCAGTGCTGGTGAATTAAAAAGTATCTGGGTTGTAGTGGACATTATGAGCGGCGTACAAGCATGAAGTGGACTTATTGAAAAGACAAAGAAGGATCGTGACAACAGCATTAATTCAACCACACAATGTGGTCATGTGACCGCGTTTGTTGATTCCCAAGCACAAAGTTCGAACTCCGATGAAATCTCTTCCTTGTGTTTTTGGCTCCCTCTGAAATTGCTCATAGTAAACGTTCTAACTCTTGTTATCCTCATTCTGGCATCACAAGGAGCGTCAAGCTGTATATAAACCGTGTCTCTCTGTGGTCCATTAGTTCTTTGTCAGACATCAACGTCATCAACCGGGAGTCCATATGTGTCTCTCGTGTCTGATGCTGACGTGGTCGCCAACAACGTAATTCCGAACCTGGTTCCTCTTTCTGTCCGCTTGGAAACATGCTACAGGGACCCCTGGTAAGGGACCGACTAAATTAAGTCTGCCTCTTGAACTCAACTCTCCTCTCAGGCAACAAATTCTATCAGCAGGCTGGTCGTAAACGACTTCGTGAAGGATGAGCACGGCCAATTTATTAGCATAATCCTACATCGACGTGTCCCGGAAGAAGCAAGAGGATATCGAACTCTTCAGCCATCAATTTTACCCGATGGGCCTCCTCTCCGTCTTCCTTCATCGCTACCTCCAGCAGGAACCGCTCAATTAACGCTTACTGTCAAGAATATTGTGGGGAGAAGGTCGCTGTGGAAGCGTCTATTCGACTTCTCTGTCTCGCCTTCTCGATCTTTCTGACAAATCTGTGGATATCTCCGAGCCTGGTCTTCCGTTCCTTCCCGGTCTTGTCATCAAAGTCGCAGATCAAGCTCGTCTGGAAGACCTAGCAAATGAGGCATCTATGTATGATGAGATGGAATGCCTACAGGGTGTCGCTATACCGCTTTGTTACGGCTGGCTTGAAGCCGACATTGACCGGAGATGGCAAATACTATCAACCTCTGCTGAAACTACGAAACTTTTCGGTAGCAATTCCAGGTCCAATCGACTTTCAATCCTGCTTCTCGAACGAGTAGGCGAACTTCTTCCGTTAGGCGACCGTCTACTTGACCGGTCAGTCGTATATAAACATTTGTACCATCAAGGATTCCTTCTCAACCCATTTGACAGCTCAGATATATGGGCAATCTTCAGCGACCTATCACGACTTGGAATTGACCAACCAGACATGCGTTACTCCAATATTCTCACCTCTTCTGACTCTACAATTTCAACTCAGGGAGCTAGTCTTCCCGGTAAAATATGTCCCTACCACCACTGCGTTCATAAATATCGTGCAGTCGACTTTGATAGAGCCCGTAAAACTGACTGGACGCTCAAACAACACTACTACCAGCAAGTAGGCACCCTGGGCCGTTTGCTTGAGATGATGGAAATGGATGTCATCCTTGAGCCTTGGGAATACTAAATCCACTCTAATGGTCAGCCATACTTATTTGTTTACTGGTCTCGTTCATTTTCTGTGCATTCCTGCGCTTGGCAACTGATAGCTTTTGTACAACGAAATTATGATGTGATCATAGTCATTGACGTCCCAAGTTGAAGTCATGCATCAGCTCGTCTTAGAGCTTTGACGGGATTAGGCAACGTCCAGTTGTTTGATTCCAACGGTGTGCTAACATGTGCCTTTACACATATATGCAAGTACCAATGCCATAATATCAGCTCTGCCCCGTAGGCCCGCTGGGAGATACCGTACCAGCTTACGTAGAAGCGGTTGGAATATCATGGCCCATAAGTTTCAATATCCAACAACACCACTCAACGTTCTGACAAAGTCGACTTTTTTGTGATGTAGGGCATCTTGAAGAACATCACACACACTCATGCCATCATATCGAAGGTTGTCTACGAAAGACTATGTATCTTGTGACTTTTAAGATAGCCATCTAATGAGTATCACCCACATACCTCCCAGTCAGGAGCCAGTACTACTATTGCCTACCGCTGCAGTTGCAAGGCCAGTATTAACAACACAGGAGAAGTTCTATCGTCGTTCTGCCATTGCCCTCACTTCTGATCCTTGCATACCTCAATTCCTCAGTGTCATCGTCTGCAAATAGTGTTTTGTTACCTCATTTTAGAAGATTGTACGCTAAGTGATCCCGCTCAGCGCTGGCAGCATAGCCAGTTTATATCCAAGTGCACAGCAATTATCGCATATCATTCATCTTCTTTTCTCGACGTACACTGCGAATAAGCATTATACCTTATTTGATATCGTTTGAAGGTCAGAAATAATACTTACAGCATGGTGCGAACGTCCAGAAGTCAATTTGAGACTATCTTCTACAGAGGGATTGGTTGGTCGGTTGATGAATATCAGGAGAACTACAGATACATTCAAGTGTCATGGTTTAGGGTATGGGCTTAGCGAACTGTCAATGACTTGAAATTTTAATGATAGAGAGGTGCTCTGTGCGATCCAAGGTCGAGTGTCGACCTTGGATCGCGGCGTCAGCTTCGATTATTGGAAGGGGATTAAAATTGCCTGATGTTCTAGGAAAGCATGGGGTTGTGTGGTTGGATGCTTGGACGGTGAATTGACGCGGAGAATGCTGCATTAGCTGCGAAGGACTCATAGCCTGCCACCTGGTTGTGGGTGTATAATATTGCTGGAATCAAAAGAGCGTAGGCGGATAGTTGTTGAGAGTTACTGGAGATGATGGGCATTCCTCCTGAGACAATTGCTTCGCCGCTCCACGGAAAAACATTAGGTTCAATCAGCTCAACATTTGTAGGAAAGTCCGCCGGACTAAAATGAATTCTGTATGTTATTGATATTCATGTAAACCAAATGAACTTGCCTCGTGAACTCGTTCCCCATCATCATGACCTGCGATCCTGCTTGCTGATATGGGTGAAATTTGTGGGTGTTGGGACTGGTGACATATACGTGTTCCCATGGTTGATAGAGACTATGAGCTGTCAAATCTGGCACCGACCCTGGATATTGTTCGGGGAGATCGAGTAGTTGGGGCGGATCCAGACCATATGCTTCATGCTGAAAAGGCTCGCTTTGCCAATTGTGATAGGTAGGGTGACTCTGGGCAATCCTCAACGAGTGTATCTCGGGGACCAACTCATGTTAGAGGAGGTGATAGGGGTATTGCCACATGGGATGCTGACTCCAATAGTTACATCGAGCTCGTCGGGTGCAGAACGGTAGTTCTCGCTGTTCATCTCGATAAAATAGGCCTGTATTGCATCCCATACACCGCAGTATATGGGTCCTGAAGTTCGGCTTTGGGACTCTGTTACCCTGAGCCTCTCCTTAAAACCGTGCTCTGTAACCTGAGATAATAAGGTTAGACTGCATTACGGATTCATTATACCAGCCAGCATGCTCCCCTCTTTTTGAGATGACCAAGCTTTTTATGCCTCGCACGGTAATGGACCGGCTTACTATGCCCTCCTTTAATAGTGTTATCTTTTGGCATGAACGTCAAGTGTAGAAGGTATGAAGCAACGGGGAACACACCGACAGCAAGCAAGATCTTGGGAGACCCTTATATTGCGATGGAAATATGACGGTGATACGTTAGGTAGAAAACACATTCTGACAGGTACCGCCCTCATTGAGATAGATTTCAGGCTGGTCTATTATGTCGGTATCTTTGCATAGCCATGAAAAGACTGCTAGGCCGGAGTTGTTTCTACCCCAGAATTCACGGAGAACTCAACACTTCGATTTTTTTCCGATGAAGAAGCCGCCACTCACGGCACTTCAGCGTGGGGCATTCCATTGCTAAATTTGGACGTGACCAACGACATTTGCCGACACCATAAGAAAAGACGCTCGTCCGACTAGAAGGATATGCATAAGAGTTGCTTGTTTGTTGTATCTAAAATCATATAAGGTTATTCTTCTGTTTACAGTTTTTCAGAGACCTGAGATTCTCGTTATAGTGTAGGAATCCACGGATGCTATGCCATTTCTACAGGCCCTACTAGTTGTACCATCAAAGATCACAAATTTAAAGACAGATACAAACTAAGGCTCTGAACACAGGCAATTTCTAATTGGCGCCACGATGTTCAGGGGGAAATGTGGTTGCGGAATATTGTTGGAGTGCCAATGTGACTGAGGGGCAGACAGAAATAGCCCTATGTGAGCTTGACATACTCATACCGATGCTTCATAAGCTCTACTACAAGAGCAGGCTAGAATAGGATATGATTTGCGACGCCGGTAGGCCATCCCCTAGGGTTAAACCTATAAATAGCACAATTTGTCCATGGTTCCTCGAGCTCCATGACTCGAACCATTTTGTTGATTTTGTAACTGTAAAAAACCAAGGAGAACCTTGTAGTACTGCCAAGTTTATCAAATTCTCAACAGAGAAGCACAAGCGCTCTTTTACGACCTACAAGAGATGCCGCTCTAGCTCAGAAAATCATTGGACGCCACAGATAAGGCTGTGCATAGCTTCCAAATCAGGAAGGACTCGAAATGATGCCACAGATAACTTGCGAGGCTTCTAAGAGAATATAGACACAATGTGTGATTTGATGTTCAGGCTAACCTGCTTCCGGCGTAATAGTCTCCGATAGTGTAACCCAGGTAATAGCTGCGAATAACGCGGCTTGAACGATACCGTTGCAACATGCATTGCCCTTGAAAGTGAGCGTCACGCGTGATGGTATCAAGAACGGGGACACGATACCCATGCCTTGTTCGTGATTTACACTAAATGTCTTTTTAAATACAGCTTATAGAAATGCTCTGCAATGTCATGAGGAGGGGCTCGACCATCAATTTTCTGTGATTGGGCAAGTAGTGGAATCCAGATACAATTCGAAGACTCTGCGGTGTTGTCGTAGTTCTTTGATGCAAAGAGCAAAATTTATGACTAAGTAGTCCATGATTTTTTCACATGCCTAAATTCCAGACTCAGATGCGTTTCTTATGTGATGTGTATCGAATTGGAAATAACTGATCATATTTGAGTATCTGCTTAGTGCTGAACCTTGGAATCGGAGATGAGGTAGTTGAATGAACTGAGATATCTTCTCAAAAGCTACTCCAAATTACCCCAATAAGTTTCGAAGCTATATGTGAATTTTCTATGAATCAAGGGCTGTATCTGCCGCCCATATTTTCCTTATATGTTACTGGCGTCTGCACATCACTTGTATTTCAAATTTGCATTGCACACACACACATATACCAGCTCATTTATTTATTCATGGAAGGACACATAGATTCAAAGAGCCAATAGACTTGTGACCACAAAGCTAGACCCGCTATATTTAGGCAACAGCACGTGGCCTCAAGTGGCGCATTTGTGGAGGTCTGAACGCAAAGTGGTCCACAGTCTATGTAACAAGTGTTTTAATGTATGACATAATTGTACTATCCGAGAGTTTATAAATCGTCGACAGACTCCCTGGCCTGACCACCACCTTTTTATCAACTTCCTTGAACAATAATTCAACATGTCCTCAGAGCGTGCGTATTCATCACACTTTTAAACCATCATTCATTGAATATATCGTCCTTCAGGTCAATACGCACAATTCAGCGACGAAGAGCAACGAGAGATTGAATGTCTCGAACGCACCATGCAAGACCCTGGATCATCTAGATTGGAGCAACAGATAGCCAAGGCCAAGCTTGACTCCCTCAAGCATTCCAAAGGTATGCGATATACTTCCTAGTCTCCGAGTCCTCGAGGTTTTGATAATCATATCAGAACCTCCCCCTCATAACCACAAGCATCGCATGCGCGGAGCAGAGGAAGCGGGAAGTGAGGGGAGCAATATCTACCATAACGACGAAGCCTTTGAACGTTTCGCCATGGGGAAGACGAACACACATCGACGGGGCCTAGAGCTAATCAACCCGCTGCTAATCGCCAAAGCGTCAAAATGAGTGAGTACAGTCCCGTCAATTGCAATACGAATTTTGACGTTATCGCTGCTTCAGATCATAAAGCCAGAGGAACGGCCAAGATGAAAGCAGAATACAATCTTCCCAGCGAGGAATCGGAGCTTCATAGCAGCTTCATGGGATAGTCTGTTTCCAAGATTTGAGGTATACGGGTTCAAGAAATATGAGAATCCTACAAGATATGAATCTATTCCTCCATTTCTGATGAAACTTTATCGTAATCAATTACATGTTATCTTGAATACTAGTTGTTTTATGACCCGTTTAACGCTTAACGATGCAATTTTTGCTACTGTGCGGAAGGATTTAAGTCTCGGATAAACGTGAATTGTGTATCCTATTGAGTCTTAGACTTTAGAGACACCACAGATCCCAGGCTCTCTCATTTTATTTTTCATCGCGTTGGCATCTTCTTTTTCAACGAACGTTCATCGTCTAAACATCATGTCTACTCGTGCGTATTGTTATTGAGGCTAATTATTGAATACGGCTACTAATTATGCGAACCATAGACAATAGAGTCGATCCCAATCAAACTAGTGATATGAAAGAACCACAGTCTTTAGTCGACGACGCTACGATAATGAAGAAATTTGAGCAACGACAACCTGACGTTATCGAGAAAGGAAATGGTATGTGATCTCGAAATCCAATTTCTGACTTCCCCTCGGCTTTCAATCCTCATTCTTGCTGATGTCTTTGAAATATTTAAGCCCGACCGGCACATGTCGACCATCTGCACCATGTTCAAAATATGGCGGAAAGCATAGAAGCTTCCACGGCTAGTCAAACCGATAACGAGTCCAATCATACCGCTGCTATAGCAGATAAGATCCAAGATTCTCTGGACTGAAATTCATTGTCGTCCATTTTCAACCAAGTTCTAAACTAATCAAATCGTGAAGAAATTAGTTGTATTTGATGTTTATCTTTAAGCTTGCGTTGAAAGCATCGAAAGCAAGATTTCTGCTTACATATTTTCATCTATGATTGTCCGCGGTACTTCCATGCAGAGTCATCGGAAGGTTTTAAGCGGATATCATTTTTCGTTAATATCGATCATTCCATGACCGAGCATGAAACAACCTCAAGGTAAGATGTACGATGTGAGCCCGTGCAAGCAGAGATCGAGATGACCGACATCAGGATCCCAAGACATCTGAGAAGTGGAGCTTATAGGAGAAACGGAGTGTGAGCCAGCGGCACGAATAAAATCGAGGCAATCTGTATAAGTTGCCCTTTCTTTCCCTTATTTCGCACATCCCACCAAACTGCAATGTCTGGTGAGTTCGTTTTCGTCCATCTTCTACAGGATTGAGGTTGATATGAGGACGTTTTAGATAACATCAAGAACCCAGAGCGTGTTGCTGCCGGTCTCAAAGCCACCGTACACAATCCGTCGGTCTCCGAAGAAGCTAAACATCGTGCCCGCGAACGTCTCAGTGAAATGGGGGTGGACATCGAGAGCGAGCTGTCTTCCCGAAATGCAAAGGGAAGTTCCTCTTCCGGTAAGCATTCCCAACGCTTCGCTGGATTAATTACTTACACGGTATTAGCGGCAACTGGTGGTTCTGGTTCTACAGTAGAGTACGATCTTGACGATGGTAATTATGAGCCATCTGCTAACGCATCTCTCAATCGTGACAGTGAGAAGACCGAGCACCATCGCCTTGGAGGTTATAAAGCTACACTCAACAGTACGTTCGCAATCGCACATTATTATTTGTTTTGACGCGAATCTATTGCAGATCCAAGGGTTTCAGATGCGGCCAAAGATCATGCAAAAGATGTTTTGAATGATAACGATGCGCTCTAATGGCTGCTACAGCGATCGCGTAAGTCTTGGGGCCGATGTTGACAGGCAGAGGTTGGGTAGAGGACGATATTTTGATGTGTCGAATGTATTGCGATTTGAAGTTGGAACGTTTGAAGCCCCTTAAGAGCGAAGTATTTGCAAAGGTACAGACAGGACGTCACCAAGTGGTGGAACGAATAAGCCCATCAATGAGAAAATGACAACATCGGCATACCGGGCCGCTGCTTGCAGTGCAGAACGCGCCGAATCTGATGGCAGAGAACAAGTCATGAGCTCCTTGGCCAACTACCCACACAGGGATAATAGTGTACCTGTACAAAACATAGGATATCACGAAGGGCGATACATGATCCACCAAAACTGGAACTACAGAGCAGGGTAATTTAATCCAATTCCTGCGACGTCGCAAGAATCTGTCACTAATCTAACTGGCACCGTAATCCGTAGCGCTTGAATGGGCGACTTAGATTTACTCGGAAGAATCTTTAGTATAACAAAATCCTGGCAAGACGCATATAGTCAGTCCAATAGGGGGTCTCTGCTGATGAAAGAGCGGAAGACCCACTTTTACATGAATGTTTGTAGCGTCGAATCCCCCAACAGTGATGGTTTCTTTGCATCGTAACTCACCCTCCCAGTCAACATGATCCATGCATTCAGCTTTTGACTTGCAATTGTCGCTCGCATGTGGCGGTTTCGGCCATATAGTTCCTTTTCCGATAATTGAGTCTTCCCACGACTTTGACCCTTTGTAAGAAACGGCTACTTGGCGCAACAAAGAAACCTCGAGCCGTATATGCTCATCCAGTGATATGTCGGAAATGTTGGTATTTTGAGATTCTGAGGATGACTGTACACGCACAGGCTCCTGCCCACTAAGGAAAAGTTCTTGAAGCGCATGCACATCTCCTGTTAACTGAACGTGGAAAGGGATCGTGTCTAATAACCCATACACGCGATGGCTAGGCACGAATAACTGATTTCAAAGCTCATAGTCAGCAAGTTAAAGGAAATGGTATCCATTCGTGCACTGACAAGACTATGTAGTGGATCTTTTGTCGTCCCTCCACTTCTACTGGTAAGCTGTGCGACCACTTGGTACCACTCCTCTGGAGCACTTTTAATGGAAGAAAGAAAGGATGAGAATGGAATAATGGGCCGATGTGCTCGTGTCCTGGGTACATAATGGAACGGAATAGAGATTCTGACAAAGGCTGTGAATTGAATCAAACCATTCGTAAAGGTAAGAAGGGGTAACGAACTGTTGAGTCTTTGGCCAAATAGCGACCTTGGGATGACGAGGGCGCTTGATAATAATCTGTAGCACGTAGGAAGATCTTGCAAATGGACCAGCCAAGTAAAGGTGCGGTGAATTATAGGTTGGAGGTATAGGCAATACTCTGTCATCCTCTGCAGTGAAGGTCGTCGGTAAGACGTATGAAAATATAATCTGAGCCGGGCAAATGGATGGTTGTGATTCCACCGAGGTCTGCGACCATAAAGGATAACTGACGTCGAACACCGTAATCGACTTAGCACCACCCTCCGACACGAAGATGTCCATACTTCCTTTAATCTAAAAACTCATTGTTGTGTATGGTCTAGAACAGCGAATGAATGGAAAAGGCATACCTTCACAGTCACCTCGACGATGTTGTCACTTTGCTCAAAGCATAAGCTACCACTTATTATTCCTTGTCGGCCATATCTGGGAATGGTGGTGCCTTCTTCTTGATCGTTCAATATGACAGTAGTCGCGCCTTCCTTCCTGATGTATAATGCAGAAGGCCGCGACATTTGCAACCGATGCGGTGTATTCTCAAGCAACCTCTCGCCGGAGGAAAGTTCATAGGAATAATCTGGTGAAGGTGTCGATGGGGAGTAACTGGGTAACTCTGATGATGTCGCGATGTTTTCGTAGTCCATTGGTTATGCAGGCGCAAATGGATGGGCCTAATGAGTGTTGTTTTCTGGCATCGTATTTATACTTTGCCGCAGGCGAAATCATTGGCATGAGTCACTACCAGAATGTGCATCGATCCCTAATGAATACTTTGGAAACCGGCTGTTCGGAATTGCGTTCCTGCTGACTGTGCTGACAGGCTCAGGCATATTAAAATGAATAGCGAAGGAGTAGTACGTTATGTACTAGGAATTGATACCGGAGAGGATCTAGAGTTATCAGATAAGATGATCGAAAGCCATATAAGTATTGCGTTCGGTGACCACAGAGTGTCCTTTCGACGTCAAGCATGACTCTGAGGATCCAGAGTTATCAGATAAGACCTACGCGATGTGAGTAAGATGGGCTTGGGCTCTTTGCTAAACGCCGTGCAGCCGCAAAACCCGAAGCACAGGCGCCCTGATTGACGTGTGGAGCAAATCAGGAGGTACTTAAGACGCGATACTTCACCGTTACGAAATAGACATTGTCACACAGAAAGGCTAGAGGTACGACCTTAACGAGCAGTTCAAAATCATCCATGTCGCATACGCAGTCAGCTATCAAAAGCTCATCTGTATTACTGAAAGTTGAGACATATGGAAAAAGGAACTTCTGTCATAAGTAATATAAAGATCTAGAATATATATTCAAGTCTCCAGAGTACCCGCTTTAAGAGCAGCGGCAACTTCGGGATTGGGATCCAAACTATTGTCCCTGTACTTGTTGTTTACATCAGATCCCTCGAAGCCCTTTGCCCATCCTTTCACAGCCTGCCAAATTTCCTCCAGTACTGTCCGATCCCACCAAAACTCGCTCAACATCAAGGGTCATGACACGCGTCGCGTGCCCAATGTACCTGCAGATCTACACCATCCGCAGTCATGGCTGCGACCAAACTTCTCACTTCTCTCACTAGTCTCTCCGCATCCCCACAGACGACGAGTGTCCGCGGGAAATCGCCAAAAAGTTTGGGGAAGCGACATGATTTGTGGTATGGGTTATCCCCGTCCACTGATACTTGAGCGGTGACGACATTCAGATTCTCGGGTGCGCGTGTATTGCGCAGGTCGGTGGGGAGTCGCTTGAAGATATGCCGCGTAAAGCGGGCTTCGTGCTCTCCTTCAGGGTCTTGTTTCAATTCGTGTCCCCATCTTTTAAGGACAATGGGAGAACAAGGGGAGACGTATTCGGAATGTACGACTTCCATAAGACGTCTTTCTTCTTCGATACTGGGTGCATCCACGTGATATTTGAACCCGAGGAAGGTTCGCTGGAGCAAAGCTCGTGGTTCTGGGGTATCAACCAGATAGTCCGTGAATTGGTTTGGACGGGGGATATATGAAGAAAGGGTTTCAGGGAGGGCATGGGATGTATCACAAGATGGCTGAAACAGGTATGAGACGTATAGAAATCTCTTTATGTTGAATTAAGACTCACAGATAGCAGGAGAAGTCCATGAGGTAGAGGCAAATGGCCTTCATCTCTGAGCCAACGAGCCAATGAAAGCACTAGGTTGCCTCCCGAACTATCGCCAATCAGAATAATTTTGCATTTAGAGTGTTTGATACCGTATTGCTCCACGACATGGGCATAGACTGCTGCGGCGTCTTGGACGACCGCAGGAAATGGAGCGTGTTGTAGTAAGCGATATTCGACTGCGTAGACCTCTTGCAGTATCTTCCTCTAATGGAAACAAGATATTAAGGTGCTATGACGTCATGAAAGGGAAATTTACCCATACCTTAACTAGATTTCTGGGTATCCTCGACGTTCGACTACTTTCATGTGCAGACATGTGGCAATAACCTCCACCATGCATGAATATTCCAACCAGCGGGACATCCTCATTTCCCTGTTTCCAGGTCCAGGCTCGAAATCAGATGCTGATTGTCCTCGGTCTTTCTTACTTTTTGGATGGCGGGATGAGCTTCCTTGGGCCATATGTAACAGCCAACACGCGTGAAAGGAACGGTATCCTTCACTATGCCTGTCTGGAAACTGACTGGGGAGAGGTTCTACCCACTCAAATCGCGTCTCCTTTAGACTGGATTTGTCTGGGGCCACAGTAGGATCTCGAGTGCCCCATGTTACACCAGCAACTTCGGTGACTTTGAAGATACGTCGAGTGAAATTGACGTTCACAATTTGCCGCAGGTTCCATGATGCACGAGGTCGGTAACGCTTAGGCAAGATGGAATAATAAGTAACCCAGACTGGAACTAATGCGAGAGTGGTGAATAGGCGATAGAAAACATAGATTGATTTCCAAGGCTCCTTTGCGTAGGGAAGATGGTCGTAGTGAGGGTATGGTGGGTTTTGGTCGTAAATCATAGCTGGAAAACTGGTCAAATAAAGGAGTTTTGAAGTTGAAGGAGAGCAGGATAATTCCTCCGGGCTATAAATCGGTGGATTGGTACTCCACCTATCATCATTGACGTCAGTTATACAGGTTGTGTAACTATTTGGCGTGAGATGAACGTTACAATTGATGTATGTCCTCGCACGGGAAATAATACACAGGATGGAGAGATTCGTTTAGTTTAATCGTTCAAAAACATGCATAGAGGTTATTCACCTGTTTCATGATATCGAATTCAAGGACAAAGGAAGTCCGCAAAAATGGGGTGATCGAGACCATTTCAGGACCGCAACTTGCCGGATACTGCCAGAATGCCGTGTTTTCCCACCTTTGAACAACCTGTTTTTCACGCCAACAAGTTAACAGTTTTGAACGATTCAACACCACCCTATCCATGCTAAATCCTCTTCAAATTCTCAGTGTATAGCGGACCTAATGGCTCTTTTAGTGCCTCAACATCCCGCGCCACACCAGTGACCATGATCGCTACTCACCAGGGTTTTCTTACTACTGTTCTGGTTCGGATGTAGATACCACTTGTGATTCTCCGAAGTCTGTCTCTTCGACTGGGAATCCGTCTCTTCATGCCCATGCCTCGACTAGGCCTCCAGTCGAGTGCAACGTTTTGGAATACTCGGCGCACGCCCCTGCCCTGCTGTCTCGAGAATTACCTTTCGCCTTATTTTTCGCCAATGGCTGTCGTATTGATCTCTACTTACGACTGGTATTCAACAAAGCCAGGCAACGGTCTGTAAATATGGAAACTTCGGTCTGAACAAACAAGTCTCGTTATGCAGCGGGAGTATGTATATGACTCCGTAGTATTTCTGAAATTCCGGAATGGTCTCATTTCACAGCCTGTATGAGCTGTTTCTGCGGCCCCGGTTTTCTTTCCCCAATCATGGAAATTCAATGTACTCCGGTTAGCAGCAGAATCTTTGCTATTGGTTGGTCAATTACGTTTCTTACCCAGTACTGCCTAATCTCATTGATCCACCAATGCGAAATCGATAGTATACACTCGGAATGATGGCACGAACATATTGATATTGGCGCCTCACCTTGCCTCCTGAAATGGGAACGAGTATCCTTCAATGGGAATTAGATGCATTGCTCTAATTATCACGACCTCAATCAACTGAACAATTCCTTCATCTGAGAGTCGTTGAACTTTACCACTGTCCTCCGCATATTTATTGGTCTGTGCAAATCGCGTGAACGTTCCTCCCTCAACACATTACATGGTTCAACTATTTTTGATTTGGCGCAAAGCGGAGAGTTGATGTAGCCCTCCTCGGTGCCGACATTACCTTATTCTTACCTTGGCTACATATCTACGGCCACGATCATTCACGTCCATTTTGAACTCTCCGGACTCCTAGGAAATAGTGGTCGCTCAAAAGTGTCAAATAGAACCCCGTGTCTTTGTTCTCAGTACGATTCTCCTGCTGGACGGCCGGCCCTTTTGCATGTTTTAAACAGCGAAAGATGCAGCACTATTCTTTACCATGTTTCTAAGAACATCTATGCATTAGCTATTCTTTAGCATCTAGCAGAAGAACGCTTATCATCTGCATCTTAAAGACAGATATTGTATCTCCGGAGTTATTCATGAACGATCGAGACAATGATTCCGAGTTGAAATGTCTTCGGCCGACCGATCCAGCCCAAACATACCTTTATCCTTCTTACTTGCTCCGAACGCAACTAAAATGGAGTGCGTTGTTGAGTTCGTCGTTTACTCCGGCAATCACAAAGTTGCCGCGGAACCTTCGTGACTTGGTTTTGACTTGGACCTACTTTACAATCATCTCCAGCACTGCACCGCATTCCCACGAACATTTTATCTCGACCAAGGGCTACCCGGCACGAAACAGAGGAATATCATTGGATGAAGAGATCCTTACTAAAAGAATCACTCAGCCTAATTGGTCGACAAATGCCGTCGGAGGATCTCGGAACGAGGTATCAAACGCCCGCACATCGCTCATTGCAGAGGCGTCCTTCACGGCCAACATCAATTTTTTCTGGCTCTGAGGGCTGTCTCAAACTTAAAGCATGCCCTACAGACGATCGTCGATGACGTCATGGTTGAAGCAGCGCTACAATCTTTTATCTTTTTTGTTTTTTCAGGATGCACTGGGATGCACTGCACCTCCGATCATTAGTACTTCCTTATCTGCTATTCAAAGCCGTGTTGCTTCACAGACTCTCTATTGGACAGCACTCTCCGGCCTGGTCTTGCGACTAGTGGTACTCAAGTCCAGTTCGGAGTAAGTCTTTTCTTGTAATTGGCTTTCACCCATTTCGGCGTCGGGCATTGGGAGTTCGAAACTACGGAGGTCTGGTCCGTTATCCAATACCAATAATGAAATGCATCTGGCAGTCTGATGCACTTATCACCTTCCGTCTGCTGTCGTATGCTTCAGAGGCCCCTCTCTCGTCGGAATGTACCTGCTCATGGCCGGATTACATGATGCATTCCATTAATTACGCACCCGTGTCCCCCGATGCTTTGTTTACCTATTCTTCCGTTCTAGTTGATAGCTTACTAAAATTTCTTCCTCTTAAAAGGCCATAGAAACATTGACGAATGGCTCCCTTCTCACATCCGCTTATGTCGCCAATCATCAACACGCAGCGCACGCCCTTTCGTCCGTCATTAGCGAGCCGCGTACTGCAGGCTACTGCGCGATGGTATAATCCAACATCCCAGCATAAGAAGCGTGTTGTGATTCTGGGGTCAGGATGGGGAGGATATAATGTTCTTCGGGGTTTAGACAAAGAACATTGGGGTCGGTCACTCAATAATGACAATGTCATATGATAGCGGACCTTAACTCAAATACGTTCTAGATGTAACAATTATATCACCCAATACCTATTTCAACTTCACCCCGTTGCTGGCAAGCACGGCAGTAGGAACTTTGGAGCTTCGATGCGCTGTAGAGCCCGTAAGTTAAACTAATTTTTATGTGATTATTAACCTGCTCAATCTGATGAGTCGTTAGGTTAGACGATACACGCCGAAGGCGGTAAGTGTCTAATCGGAATTGTTTGAGTTGAAGGCACAATTTGAACCTTGTCTTTCTTCCAGACGTACTACCAAGCTTGGTGTGACGAAATCGGTAATTAAAATATTATTTGGCATATTTTGTGATTGGATCTTACCTGGCCATGTCCTAGATTTTACGCAGAAGCGGCTCAAATGCGTCCGTGTAATTCAGTCCCAAATGCAAAGATATTTTTGACCTGTTCTATATTCAGATGCCTGCAACCCGGCCACCTGGGGCTGAACCTACGGAAAGCCAGGACACCGTCAAACATAATCCAGGACCTTCTTTCACGTTGGAATACGACAAGCTAGTTATAGCCGTGGGGGCATATTCACAGAGTAAGACTAGACGGCTGATGGCACGTTCAATACTGACCCGACTATTTCAGCCTTCAATATACCCGGAGTCAAAGAACACGCGCACTTTCTCAAAGATGTAAAGACGCTCGCCAAATTCGGAGTCGTATCCTTGAATGCTTTGAGCAAGCCAACCAACCTTTTTAACAGACACGCAACGGCGTAATCTACTGAATTTTTGCATCGTCGGTAAGAGTAGTGATATTCCTCATAAGAAGCTGTCTTATTTCCTTGTAGGCGGTGGCCCAACTGGCATCGAATTTGCAGCGGAGCTTCGGGATCTCCTTCACACTGACATGAAAGCTCGTTATCCTCTGCTTGCAAAATTGGCCAAAATCACTGTCTACGATGTGGCTCCAAACATCCTCGGATCGTTTGACCAGTCATTACGGAAGTATGTACAAACCGAAACTCACATTATTTGCCATGTCACGGGGCGCTGACCTACGCACAGGTACACTGAAAAGCATCTTTCTCAAGAAGGAATAACTCTCCTCACCAAGCATCATGTCGATCGAATTGAATCGGTACGTATATTTATCACTTCCTCGCATTATCTATCCTCATATAATGTTCAGGGAAAGCTGATTGTCAGAGAAACGGGAGAGGGTGAGCATCTTTTATACATCAATCTCTACGTGAACGTTGATAAGTTTTGCAGTACCATTTGGCCTACTCGTCTGGAGTACAGGGCTTGCACCAAACCCTGTTGTCAAAGCTTCTTCCGAGGCTAAGAAGGATCCAAAAACACTGAGGTCAGGACCTATTATGAACGATTATTCTGAATGGTCGGACTTATCTTTGATCACAGTTTAATCACTGATGATAATCTCAACATCATCATGAAGGACGGTGCACCTAATCCCGACGTCTGGGCCATTGGCGATGCTGCGCGGATAGAGGACGTACCCTTACCCGCCACTGCTCAAGGTCAGTTCCGCTATACAAGTGTCCTAATTCTTATAGTGTCTCATCTGTGGACTTCTCCAGTTGCCGCTCAAAAGGCAAAATATGTTATCAAGACATTCAAGAGCCTCTCCAAGAATAAACCATATCCGAAACCTTTCCAATTCATCAACCAGGGGAGCTTGGCGTATATCGGAAACTGGTGAGTCTGCGTCTCCTCTAGAACTATCTGAACTCAATGGTACTTCCCTACAGGAAAGCTATATACGATAGACCTGCTGCAGACGGCACGAACACTGGATTCATGCAAAAGAGACCGGGCGCTTAGCATGGTTGTTGTGGCGGTCAGCATACTTCACCATGACATTAAGCTGGAGAAATAAGTTAGTCGGCAGTGCCTACTCAATAGCATAGATCTAACAATACATTTCAGAATACTCATACCAACCTATTGGTACGTTTCAGTCGCCACTAACTCGTATTCGATAGGACTTATCATGCTTTGACGTTGGTGGCTAGGTTCCTAAATTGTAAGTCGGATGTTGTGTATCGTACCGCCTAAATTTACTCCATCTGACACTGTCATAGGGATCTTTGGCCGGGATATCACTCGATTCTGAGCCGCTATATAACTACAGACTCCTATAGACCTGCTACGGAACATTACACATCACGAAATTCAAGGTAATCATAATTACAATGTACATTATCCCCCATATAGTGCAACAACCCTCCGCTTTTTCTTATAATGCCGAAACTGTAGTCATATTTCGGGAAATATCCTTCACTATACAATAAATCAGTGAACGAGTGCAGAAGTCCATATTGAGCTACTTACAGTCGAATCGTTCCACATTCGATCCCTCGATCATTCGAATGGCCTCCACCTCCTTCCAAAAGCCATCAACAAAATTGCTCTGGCGGACAACGATTGCATCACTGACTCCGTGTCCTTGAAGATCTTCGAGCATGGTTTTCCATGCACCGTCCAGATCTTTCGATGCCTCAAAGAGGCCTTCTTTGTTCACGCCAACGTGGGCGATATGTTTAAACGAATGGGGAGCAGGGGAGGAGATAAGCGAGCGCGAAATAGATCCTGTGAGAGACTTCGATCTATTGGTGCCGCTCATTTTGCCAGGGCTTCGCGACTTTCTAGGTGGTTCTACGACGTATTTTTGAAGAAGATTAGCCCAAATGCGTCGAGTGCTGAGTAATAGTGACCCACGACCGTTGGAAAGCCTCTCCATCACTTTTCTTCCGAAAACTGACGCCTCGTCGTCATCGTTGAAGAGAAACCCATATGTTCGGGTCTAAATGAAGATGCGATAAGCATGTAGTGTCGCAACAAAAGGCGGAGACATGGAGGCTCACCCTGCCCTGGAATACATGGAAAAATGGGCGATCCACGGAATATTCAAAGTTTTCCGGAAACTTGAACATCCACACAGTCCTGCCCGTCTCGTCATCTGCGAGTCGGAACCAATGTCTCTCCGTCTCGCTGATGTTTTGAGGAATGGAATTTGGAGTGTCGATATCCCGTCCGAATGTCAGTGTTCCCTTCCAGCGGGAGTAGATCCATTGACTGTCCTTGACATTGAGCTTGGTGTGGTACACGCGGGCACCGGCAACTGCTAGAACGGCGTATGGGTTATGCTCAAGCCCTGAGACCATGCCGTTCCGTTCGACGCCCCGTGCACCGGCTGCTGCGATGAAAGTGGAATCCATAGACAAGATGGCTAACGTGTCTTGAGTAAGATAGTAAGTGGGAAAGCGTGCAGTGAGAAATGATATGGCTGCCACCAAGGTGTGCAATGGCACAGGATAGAGGGGGACGTGGGGAAGAGATAAACTCAAGAGCAGCAGGAATGCAATGAGACGAATGTTATCCAAAGAGGACTTCCCTCACCATCGTGGTCAGACCACACACGCGGTAGATGTCCTGTATCCGACATTTTAGCTCAAACCCATATACTCAAGGCAGTCTCCAGGCAAGTGGACAGATAAAGGCCACCTCTTCAGCTGCGATCAGGGAAACGAAGGCTGTCGGGTCGATCACTCCTTTCTAGGAGATGAGCGTGTAGGGCATGACGCGCCTCAAGGCTCTTCCGAACCAGATGTCGAAGAGGCATGTCAGCAAATGACCTTTTTGTAAATCCTTTCTAATGCAAGTTGTTCGATCTGTTGGTTCCATTTGCAAGGAAGCGATGAGTTCGGCCATAACATGGTCCAAAAGGCGATAAGTTGAATTAAAAATAATATACAAAATCGTACATTTCCAGGATTTGGAGCAATTTCAAAGACTCGGTTTAGCAGTCTCAGGAATCAATGCAGCATATATCAAAGCCTCGAGTTTGGACCAGACCTTCATTGCCTGCACGTCCCCGGTTGGAGCAATCTGTATGCCAAAGACCACAGCGATGCCACTCGTTGGATCAATGAAATAGAGCGTTCCTGCCCATCCACCCCCTATTCACCACGATGAAAGGTCGTGCCATAAATATGGTGTACACTTGAGTGCAGACAGTACTTACAGAAAACGGACCCTGCCCTGCGTCGTTGTGGCCAGTCTTTGGTGGCAATTGCCATGGTTGTACCCCATTGCAAACCTGGTGCCATAACTAGATCGGATAGCGATTTTGAACCCTTGTCAGTTAGGGCTGGAATGAACATTTGGTGGACTGTCTCCTGTTTCAGAATAGGGTTCTTGACAGGTCGACTAGCTAAGAGTGTGGTGTGATTAGCGCCCACACACTATGAACAATTGTTCCAGATCGATATACCGTTTATTTGCATCAAATGGCGAAGAAGTTTGAGATAGTCCCTCATAGAGCTATACATACCCACTCCTCCCAGGTGCAGTCGAACTGGAAGTGGGTGTATTGGTATTAAGGCCAGCATTGCCATAGACGGATCTCAAATACAGATATACGATACCTTTGGCAGGGTCTTGTTCGATTATATTGACTTGTTCTCTCCATGGACTAAGGCTCCCGTCTTGTTCGCGGAAAGTCAGATTGACCATTCGTTTGCGTAATTCTGGGGTCAAATAAAACGACGTTTCCATGCCTAAAGGCCCCAATATATGTTCCTTACTTTGACAGAATGAAAAAGGGCACTAATATTGAAAGATAGAAATCATCTTACCAGAACTGTTCCAGTGTTTGGCCAGAAACCTCTTCGACAAGAAATCCCAACACATCAGAGCTCCATCCGTACACGACTTAAGACATGTATCATTGCGTGATAACCAACAGGATAGCCGATTGACCTACAATCAGTGCCGGGCTCGAACTTTAGAGGTAGAGCAGGAAGTTTTCCCTAAAGTGACGCTCTTAGTGAGTTAAGAACAGAGTTATGAACAGATGAACATACGATGAGTATACTGAAGAAGTGTGAGCGTGCATCCGATGACGCGTGCATCTCCTTCGAGACGTAACCCTCGGTCAACCCTGTCAAATCGTCTCGAACAACGGGATAGAACAATCCACTTGAGAAATTGAGCAGATGTTTGACGGTCATGACTGTCTTTGCTGGTCGGAAAGTTGTATTTTGCGTGGAAGTTTTGTCAACTATGATGGGATTCCGAAATTCCGGGATATATCTCCTACAGGGGTATCCAATGAGATTGCTCCTTTCTCAACCAGCTTTAAGGCAGCCACCTACTTAGAAAGATTAGTATAATTGACTTGTGTAAAGATATTGATCTAAAGACCCACTGCCGCGATCATTTTCGTCTGACTGCATATCCAGAAGATGCTATCGGGATTAATTTCTTCACTTTCGCTGTCATCGATAGTGTTCGGGCCTCCCCCTTCGAAGTATATCTCATCGTCAACGTTGGACACCCCAAGGATGAACCCTGGGATCGTCTTGGCTTTGAGCGTCGCTTTCTACACCTTGATTATTGCAGAGCCCGGGACTTTCGATGGTTGTACGCACAATGTAGTCGTCAAGAGCAGCTCGCCCCGTAGGCGACAATGTTGCCATGTTGTGATAGAACGAGAGTTTTCAATTTGTGAAGAACGAAAACTGCGCTCCTTTGTACTTCGGCTATTCGATATACCGGACAATAGCGTCCAATGGGAGTAATTTCTCAAAGGCTCTAGGGGTTGTCCAGGTGTCATTATGATTATGGATTCAAGAAACTGATTAATATCAGAGTGTAGTTGCCATATCATTTTTCTCAGTGGAGTGTATGAAGGAGAGGCCGAGCATTGCTTGTTGCGATTGTTGGACGCAAGCTTGTTTAGTCACGGTCGGACTTGAGTCGGACTGTCATAAAATTTGGCCTCACTGCGATCCGTTGCCTTTTGATTATCCTCTTAAACTGATCACCATCCTTAACCCGACAAACATTGACTTCGACAATATTCGCAGTTCTATAGTACTGGTATGCGTATGTGACATTCATGTGGAACTCAGTACGTTACGTAAATTCTCTAGAAAGACTCCAACGGTATTCATGAAGGGGCTGGGTGCTCAAGTAGCAAGGGCCTCTATCTCAGCCCGATATGCACTGATTACCTCTTTTCTCCGGGGCATACCCTTATCACCGTAGACAAATGGTTTCTGAGGAGACGCCAAAATAATATTCTGTTGAAATGGGTTTGGGGTCAGCTTTATTACCAAGGCTCAATGCCGACTGCACTTACACTTTTGAATATCCTTGCGGGATCGTGAGTAATGGCATTATAGCGCTCAATAGTAGGCCTAAGGTATTGTCTTGGTAAGCTCAAAAGTATGGTACCAGCCCGACCTTACCATATATTAGCTTTGAAAATTTCGAGTGCATCGGGACCGCTGAAGTCATTGTGTGCCGGCTCGATAATTACACCAAATATATTCGAAACCCCAACACTTTGGCTGACCAGGACGGCTCCAGAGATGAGCGGATCCGTCATTATCATCTTCGCTAAGTATTCATGAGGACAAGTTAGTTAAGAAGTCGTGGAGCTGGGGCTTAAAGGAAGTTTCACCCAAGGCCACAACATTAATCTATACTCTTTTAATTTAGTGTTAAAAATATGTTTAGGTGCCACACACCTTTGGTCCTCCGGCGCCTATGGTCTCCTGATCTGTTACGCGCGAAACATATCTCCAAAGAGACGGCAAAGTTGGATGGCGCTCTAGGAGATCACCTGTGGCGTAAGCGGGAACACCATCGACAACTGTATTGGTCCTAGTAGTTGTGTGTGTGGCGCCGGTCTGTGCAGCAACAGTGATATATACACCAGGCTATTCGTATACTGGAAAGGACCTACTTTCAGCACGAGCTCTCCCACACCGTCTTCTGATTTGTTACGAAATGCGGGATAGATGAGGGGATGGAATGTGAACCATTCCCAGTCCATTCCATGATTTTCTATACATTATCGTCAACTAGCAGATAGTAAAGTTTTATGGCCTCCTCTTACTACTGTTAAAGGCTTTGTTCAGTAGGCCAGCCTCAGTTCTTTAACATGATAATCAGTTAGAACTCCGGTTTAAACTTCGCATCACTCACGACCCATAGAATGTCATAAGATTTACTCCTTTCACTGCCAGTTTATCCCCGACGTCTTTGGACAATGGCGCTCCGGCAAATATCTAAACCATCCTTAGTTGTGAACATTTTCCAAAACGGACAAAATGCGTACCACTCCTTGTAGCTTAGCTAATTTCTCGACCTTATCATCGTCTTCCAACCATATCTGGTTGCAAGGTAAAAGACCAGCTTGAGTAGGGGCAGCAATAATTCTCACCGCTAAAAATGAATGGGGAATGAACCCATATGTTGCTCGAGTCGCGATTATACTGTTCCAGACATTCTCCAGCGTAGGCGAAGGTGGAGGAGACGATGGCGGAAAGCCAGAAATAATTACTCCACTCGAGGCCTGTACGAGAGAGACTTTTGAGAATCACTCAATGTACTATAAGTCTGATACATACAGCAAAAAGAGCTTGCATGATGCCCGTTGGACCTCCCATAGGGATGGCTGGTGTCGACATTACTTCGCCGCATATATCTTTCTCTCCGTACCCTGTTAAAAGCAAAGTCGAAACAATTGAGATAAGTGAACATAACGAACTGTTAAAATACGCACACGTATGCCGCAGAACGTTATGCATCATGCGGTGGGTCCACCGGTTCAGTTCAGGCAGTGCTGTAGAGCCTATTAGCACCGTTTGTCAGCAATTTTGAGGGAAAATAATAGTCAAGACATCTTCCAACCTGAAGAGTGAATAATCAAGCATTGATCCTCCAAGCTAGGTTGCACAGGTGCTGGGACTTCTATCCCTTCATTGCCAAATAATTCGGACCGAGAAGGAATTATGGATACTGTGACATCCTCCTTCAGATTCCTTCGGACTCCCCAAAGCCGGGTAGACAATTTTTGGTCATTATCGTTAATTAGAATGTGGGTGACTCCGCTCTTAACAATGAGATGCTCAAGGGAAGCGGGAGACGTCCTATCTGAGATGAGGAAAAGAGGAAAGCCAGCGCGGATAACCCCAATCATAGCAAGCATATATGTCAAACTTTCTATATAACATAGTCATTGCCAAGCTTAACTCAAAAAAGGTATGGGTACCTGATGAACAGTATAGTCCCACAAGTGGTTTGGTAATGCCGTCCTTTAATGAGCCTAAATTCCTGGTTACCGAATTTGCAATACGGTAGATGGCTTTTACAGCGTCCTTCCAAGCTACCGTAGTGATCTTGCTACCATGGGCGGCATCTTCCTGGTAGACATAGAATGGATGATGACGACTATTTTTGAAATGCCAATCGAATATCTCTGGAGTGCTGAGATAAGGGGTCAGGGGAGGCGATTTAAATGTTTTACTGCCCATTCCCTGAGTGCAGGACGGAATTGGGATTTGAGGATCTTGGCTCATGTCAAGAAAGGGCAGGGGAGCTGGACAGTAAAACCTGATGAAGATAGACTTCAAATTCTCTCATCTTAAATATATTGCTGTGGGGCGCATGCACACAAAGAGCAAGTAAGCCAATCAGAGGGAGTTGGGTCCGTTTAACAAGAACCTGAGCGACGGACGCGGCCTTCGGGAATGCATTGTAATGTTATAATTTTTCCAGTCTTGAATTCCCGTGTACTTTTATATACTCCATCCAAACTCTGAACATCGATACCATATCAGCTACCCTGGGGGTCACTGGTGGTTAAGATTCGACTTCATGCTATTTTCCAAAGCTCTGTACTATTTCTTCCTCGATCCAGGCTAACATCATCTCAATGAGTACGTTCATATATATCGACGAGTGCTCCTTATTGAATTTATTTTACGCCGCGTTTGTCGGTATGTCACAAAGCCTGTCCTCAAGGAGGCTACGAAGTAGCGCCCAATGCCGCACTACTTCATTCTGAAACTATTTATAGATTTTCCCGGTTCGGGTATCGACTTAAGCGGTAACAATCTCTAAGCTCGCCTGCTAAAATATCGTCATGCCGTTTCTCTTCGCCCATTGACTAGGCTATATATCAGTAATCAGTGAATAAGCAAGCTACTACTTACACAATTCTCTGAGTGTCATAGCCGTTCTCAGTGCACAGTTTCCTGTACAGCGCCATTTTAATCTTCTCTGGCTGACAGCTCATTATCATGTCACAACTTTGGACCACCACACATAGGAGTGGCTATGTTTCATCAATCTTCCCAATATCTCATGGTGTTCTGATATTCTATACATTGTTCACCATTTAATGGGGTCATCAACAATACTATGGGACGCTATCATTGTGACTGAGGAGAAAATCTGCGTCAGGATTCATACAGGCCTGCACATAAATATTCAAAAGTATAAGTAAACTCAAACGCTGCGGTTTGCTTGCTTAAATAAAATAAAACAAGCTATTGAATTATCTCGGGCTAATACTCAGCAGTAAAAAACCTTCCGACGAGACATCCCATTCTCCGCATATGTGAACGGCTTGTCAGGGGATGCGACAATTATTCAGATGGTAAGGAGATTAAGCTTAGAATAAGATCCAAGGTAGTTCAGTATTCTTGTACCGACCTCATTTTTAAGTCTGGCTAGATCATGGATAACCACATTATACTAACGGTTGATAGCAGGTCTGAAAAAGAATTAGACCCTGTGTAAAATTTGCATAAAATTGAACTTTGCTTCAAGAGATCTTTATAAGCCTCGAATGCAGTTGGGCTGGAGCTCGGTCAATTCAAGAGTTCCGACCAGCATTAAATCGTTAAAATCGAGTAGAGAAAGGTAGCTACTAATTGAGTACATCAAAGGCTCCAGGAGGAAGCCATGCAGGCAGCTAAGACTCGAAACCTCTACGACAAGGACATTAAAGTTGTGTGTGATTATTTCAGTCTTGTTTATTGTATGTGGCTGGTTACGGAAGTGGCCGACGCTGTGAACTCCTCTTCAAATGACATGGACTCAGAATCCGAACTGCCAAGCCCGCATACGGGCACAAGCGCTCCGCAGCGTTTGCAAGTGTCTTGACTCTATAACAGGTAAACACATTCTATTTGGCAAAATAAAGCCAGCTCGTTTACATATTTATGCTATATCGTTGCACGCAAATCAGCAAATCAGATTCAAACTCCCTTTTCTGGACAGAAGGTCACGGTATAGTCGACTTCGGCGAACGATCCGCAGAATAGAAACGGAGAGCCATTTGTATTATCGAAGGATACAGCAAACCAGAAGGACAGTTGCTTTCGGAATAATCATAAAACTGGACGCCTGAGTATGTGGTCAGAAATTAAACCTGTGGGCAATTCACAAGAATTTAGTACTCAGTACTCAGTACGCACCTGTTGCGGGTCACGCATCACTGTTTGTCTTCCTATATATGCCTCGCATGATTTGAATTTAACTATGCAATAGATGTACACTGATTTGAACGTCGCACAAAATGCTCAGAACTTTCAGACTGGGTAGGACAATATTACACAAGGTTATTTCAATAGAACTATCGAGCATTCACTAAGGTCAGCCTTACGATTCCCGACAACTGGCCGTGTCTGGGAAAATTTCTCGCAAGATTTTAACGCTAACGTAGAAATCGAGACAACTTGATCACAGGGTCGCCGTGATTGCGATTTTAGCTACAACTCAGGCCTAAAATCCTGCCCGTATGGAGGCTGCAACGGTGGCCTACAATGTGACCCCATACTGGAACCGTATGACTTCTTCACTCAAACTTAATTGTATATACTGGCTCACATTCCTCAATGTAGGGCGCACCTCCCGCCACAATTGCTGAATACACACGTGAAGGATCCGGAAAACTAGATGGTGAGATCTTTCCAAAATTTCAGTGTTATCGAATCTGATCATCTATATCTTCAGTCTCCCTTGTGGACGGTTACAAACTACTCATGCGTATCAATAACAACGTTAGCTGTACTCCTTGCCTAGTTGACCTGGGTCCGAACTGTGAGTTTCCTTCTTCCCACACAGACAGAGAGGATGTTGACTACTGTGTTTATTTTAGGCCCGAATCAATTGAAGAATCCATTTGATTCTTCCAGGATTCCCAGTTGGATACAGGAGTGGCTCTGCAAACCTCGACGGAGATTCAAGTCAGCATTGTTACCTTCTTCAACTTTCTTTGATTTACACCTACTTATCTTTATTAATAACCAATTCCGCCAACTGTTGTTCTATATCTCATAATACTGCTGCAACATGCCCGAGCTTGAAACTTCATTGATACGGTGCTTCTTGACAGGCGTGGCTTTCACGGCTATTTCAAGGACAGCTACCCCAAATCGTACGCTTACGCCTATCGAATCTAGTGGCACTGTCATCTGGAATTGTGACTCTAACAAGAAAGCCAACTACACTCTTACCTTCTGCTCTTAATTCCAGGCCTGAAGATAAACTCCATCTCCAAAGTAGCGCGCTGCGGATATGGAAACTGGCATACGCAGATGATGTAAAATAGCTAAAAATAGGTCTTTTGTGATTGCACATATGCACTAGTAACCACCCACTATAAATGGTACTCGATTTGTTCTAATATTCGCCCTTTCGCTTTCACTTTCGTCTAAGGCAACATGGTGTTTTTACCAGAATCGGGGAAAGAGTCCTAGATAGGCTGGCGGTAAGCCTCGCTCATTTGTTCATCGATATATAGGAACCAGTGATGGAAAGTCGTTCATTGGTCGCTTGATTTCCGTATCATAGGCCCAAGTTGTACAGGAGAAGAAGATCCCTGGGTTTCTTTTCGGTGTAACATCTGTTGAGGAAGAGCTCTATCTCAAAACCTGGGGCCACAACGTCGTCGACGATGAAGAGAGCGGAAAGATAAACGAGGATAGTGTATTTTGGATGTGCGGCCAATCCAAACTGATCGTCCATGTAAGTTGATGAGCGTCTCTCAGGCTTACAAGGGGATGAGAACTGACTACACATCCACAGATTGCTGGTCTCCAATTAGTTGAACAAGGGAAAATAACGCTCGAGACTCCGATCTCTGAGTACTTGCCAGAGTTCTCCAATCTAGTTATCGTGGATAATCAGATGGCTGAAGTTCTAACATACAAACCTGCAAAGACAATAATGCGGTATAAGCATATTCTGGATTATACAAGTGGACTTTACTACCCTTCCAAAGAAGTAAGACCTGACCGACTAAACGAGGCGTACATTGCGTCGCATGACTTGGAAGACCCGGTCTCTCGATTTATTTCTATCATTAAGGTGACAATTGTCAAGGTCTTATGCAGCATGCAAGTACTAATCAGTTCTGACGTCTAGGAGACCTCCTGGCATTCCTGTTCTATTCGAACCAGGAGCGAATTGTGGGCCACGCTATTCACAGTCGTATTATTTGTCAATCTAACTATAATAACGTCGTTGCTACATCAGGGTCAAACGGCTGGGGCTCTGATATCATCGGGTTTGTAATTGAAAGGGTCACCGGTCAGAGCCTGGAGAAGTATCTGTATGTTGTCTTCTTGGGTGCTTTGATAACCTATTTTCTGAAGCAAGCCTCGATTAGCCAGGATAAAGTTTTTAAACCACTCGGAATGACGGCTTCGTTCTATCTCACTCCAGATATTAAAGAAAAGCTTGTCGATCTCACGTACCGACGCGGTGATAAGTTTGAACGATGGGCTAATCAATCTAAAATCATCGAGCAAGATCCTGCCAAAGGTACGACATTGTCTACTAAAGAGATCGAAGATCATACTGTAATCGATACTCATTATTCTGCAGTGGCCTGTCACATGGGAGGAGATGGATTATATGCCTCGTTGAAAGGTTACCTGGGACTTCTGCGCCATTTATTGCAGATCAAATGTATGTCACGACCGATCTACTTCTTCATTATCTCTCAATTTGACATCTCCGATTTTCACACAGCCGGAAAGATTCCAAAGGGGATCATAAGCGCTGAGAGTGTACGATCACTGTTCGAACCAGCGCTCCATGAAACAGCGTCGAGGTCTCTGAGCCGACTTTTGACTCTCGACCCTTGTATGCCAACGGGCGCTGTAGCACAATGGGGCACTGCCTTTGGGCTGACCGATACTGATTGGCCTGGTAGAAGAAAGAAAGGATCTGGATTTTGTGCGTATATCTTGTGAGTCCGAACAGCGTTTCTGATATTTAGATATGACAGGGTGGGGTGGGCACATACGT
Source organism: Psilocybe azurescens (assembly GCA_023853785.1). Taxonomy (NCBI): domain Eukaryota; kingdom Fungi; phylum Basidiomycota; class Agaricomycetes; order Agaricales; family Agrocybaceae; genus Psilocybe; species Psilocybe azurescens. The sequence goes on along the minus strand of JAJIRX010000720.1, from coordinate 10,717 downwards.
TCTTCCACATAGACCCAACAACAGGAGTAGCTTCTGTTTTGGGACACAAGTGATTCCAATGCCAGATAAGGAAGTGTTCGAGATTGTTGCGAGGTTCGAGAAAGTTTTGTATGCAGAATTGGCGGAGTAGTTGAAGCGGGTCGAATGTAGCAAACTATGATAGATTAGAAACAGCATTTCTAAGCCTCTTTGAATGTACACCGAGAAGCTGACTCGGACGTCTCCTGTATATTTCAGCAGCACGCCAGAGAATCATTCTAACGGAATTAAAACATGGCGGGATTGTCAGTGGACATGCTGCATAGTACGGTTGTCTGAACTGGACTGGCGTTTAACTACAGCACTAAAACATAGCAGGTTTCTTGGCTCCGAGTACCACTCCTCAGTTTCAGTTGGTCGTTGACCGTCTTGGACTCTTATTAGGGCCGTAACACGATGAATTTTAATTGTTCTTTGGGAACTCGCTGTAGATCTGCACATATGCACAACCAAATTGAAGACAACTAGGCTAGCTCAACATGTACCGTGACGTTTGGAAGCCTAGATGTCGTGTTATAATTAGGATAGGGTGGATGGATGGCACAACTTCATTGAATAAGTACAAACTGGAGGCGGCTGCATGAGCAATGTACTTTGCAAGCTCAGTCGTGAGTAATAATGGGCTCCGGAATTGAAGCTAATGAAGGTAAATTGACAAATTCGTCTGTGCAGTTGAGGATGCCATCCACGCCTGTTCTGGGAGCTCGTATCCTGAATGCAATGAGCTCCCCAACCATTCCTAATCCAGTGAGGGTTTGCTGAGTTAACAAAGTTGGTAGCAACCTTGAACTAGATGTTGAATCCGGTCATGAGAAGTGAATACAAAACTGAAAATGTAGTAATTCCGGTCAGAAAATGTAGGGAGTGTCTTAGAAAAAGAAGGGAACTGTAGCTATAATGCTCACCGTCCTGTGGTTTCCTCTGAGGCGATGGTGATAAAAGTTTAGCGATAGGGGACTTTACACATTTTTGAATCGTCCGAATGGGTAGCCATGAGATTATTGTGGGATTGGGGACATGTCAAGAATTTTAGCAGCATATAATGGTAACAACAACTCGTCAAGTTTCTCAAAACTTTGGTTGGGATTCAAGAGTTATCAGATCAGAAAGAAGCCTTCATTTATGAAGGTATAACTGCCACTACGATCCTTATACTTCATCACAACATTTTGCTGGGCGACGCTGCGTTTGATAGCCACCAGAATTAGAGCTTTGAAGGTTGGCGATCAATATGGATGGTCTGGTAATCCTGAGAAAAAATCGATGATACAATTGAGTAAAGACCGACGTTAGACGAACCCAACAGAAATCCCGATTGAAACACGGTTTTCTGGAGAAAGTAACTTGACCGGGACGGTGACCACGGGACGCGCACTCTTTTAGACCACTGCTGTCAATTGAGTAGACTCTAGATAGTCCTGTTGTCTAGTTTCGTGTCGTGTCTTTACAATATTACAGCATTAAATTAGCAATACAAAATGGAGATAAAAAGGTGCAATGGTGTTTTCAAAACTGAAATCGCGGGTTTCCAGAATGTGATAATGGTTCAGGAGGATGCTTGCAAGCTCGAGCGGAAACATGGAAGAAAACGAAGGTGCATTTAGAGAGCTGTCCCTCGTTCGAAGCTGGCGCGAATCTCGGCCGTATATTTGTCGTAGTAACGGGCAATCTTTTTGAAAAAGGAAGGCGGACCATTTAGCAAATGACGAAAGGCGTCCATAATAAAGCTGATAAATACCTTTTTTTTGAAAACGCGATTGTGCTCGTTGATATATGTGATATCGCCCTCTTCTTCGTTGAGGCGCTTGCGAGAGAATTTGCCCTTCTTGTCGATACTAAAGATAGACGCGAAAGATTAGAACGAAAGCCAGATGGGGTTCCACAAGCAATAATACTTACTCCTTGTTAATCTTGCTGACTACTCTGTCAATGGCATCCTCTGAAGGTTTGCTGTCGCCATAGATAAGTGTGTTCGCATCCCTGTAAAGGTCCTCCGCGGCTAGTCTTTGCTCCTGGCTGATGGCCACCTCGGATGAAGATCCTGCAATTGGATCAAATCCCACTAGAGCACCAGCGTTCTGGCCCATAGCGATAGCTTTCTGCTTATTATGAGGTGAGGTCGGGCTTGATGAGGTCTAAGTCTTTCTTGTACCGTCTCCGGGCAGCATGCGCATCGTCTGGTGGAAAGTGACAATCACGTCAGTATATTCAACTCGCTTTACCAGGCGATAGCACCCAGAGCGTACCATGGAACTCAAAGTCTGCTCTCCGCTTCTTGCGAGCAAGCTTTTCTCCCATTCATCATTCTCTTCAATGGTATACTCCCAATTCTTCTGTCGCTCCACGTCCTCGCCCCTTTCCTCTGCGTCTGCCTTCAAACGCAGTGTTTCGGCCAACTTCCGCTGCCTGTCTAAACGAGCAGCGTCTCGAGCAGTAACCTTCGCCTTTGCAGACTCTTCAACGAGTGCAGTACGATTGGCCTTCGTTGAAGCGGCCTAGAAGTCAGAAAGTCACGGTCAGCGATCCATACGTCGTTGCAGGTCGAGAATGAGAGCGAAATGCACCATCTTCTTGCGCAGCTGGTCCAGCTTAGCTTTCCGCTCCTCCAGTGTCATTTTCTTCGTTTCAACTTTCGCCCCAGCCTCTGGTTCTGTTGGTGTGACATCTCCAGACTTGCTCGAGCCAGGATTACTCTCTTCAACGCCAGCCATTGTCACATCTTCCGCGATCTCGTCGCCGGTGGTTTCTGGGTCAACAGGTGGCGGTGTAGCTTCTGCTGCTTTCTTGGGTGCAGGTTTTTGCCCTTCTTTGTTCGTGGCGGCATATTGATGAGGGAGAGTGAAGTAATTCGCAGCGAGAGAATCAGGCGTACCACTGGTGGCTCATGTTCATATTACATAATGCATCAATGTTCGCACGGTTAGCAAGTCTTCCAATGACAAATGGCAACAAAAATTTCATTGCGCCGACGACGCGTAAAATCTTCATTGCAACCAGTTGCCCCTCATAGAATTATCTTACTCAGATGCCCAAGTGCAAAGACACTGAGACATAAGCCAACGAACACAAAAGATCATAAAGATAGGAAAAGAAGCATGAATTATAGACCAATGACGATACACATGGAGGGGATATACAACCGAGGAATGTAAATAACGAATAACGTCTCATCCGACTCGTAGAACACTCCCATTCACATGTCGAATGGTAATGTGTAAACTTCAATGGTGCGAACGGCGGAGTACTGGCACGGTAGTAGCCAAACCAGAGACATTAAAGTTCAAAGATAAGAACGACAATCGTTGTCCGAAGTCTGGGTAAGAGGGTCAGTACAATCGAAAAAAATAGAACGAAGTCAAAGATAAGGGTGTGTCAGAATTGCAGAATGGGATCAGCAGTGGGATAAATCCCTAAGACTGTTGAGCTTGATATGTGAATTCTTATTCATCGTTCTCGAGATGGTAGAGGGAAGGAAGGATAACAAAATAACAGAAAGGTAGACTGACCATTTGAACCAAAAGGCGAAGGGAGTTTGACGTTAACAACATCGAAGACAGAGGAACAAGGAAGTGTACAGCTGTGAAAATTTGTTTATAGGCCACCGCATTAATTTTAAACTCCGATGGCGCATACGATATGAGCCGGAGGAATGCCGAGCGGTACCTCCCGCGAACCAATGGGGTTCCTAAGTAATCGAGTCGTACTATTCGACTCACAACCCACTCGACAGTGATAAAGCCCATGTCTACGGCGCCCGCTCCCGCCAAATCTACAAAGTCGAAGAAGGACAAAGACAAAGAGCGGAAGGGCTCATTACCCTCGCCTCTGAGCGTCTGAAGACCGTAGTTCGACGACTGCCGCCCAATCTTCCAGAAGATGTATTCTGGCAGAGCGTCCAGCCCTGGGTCACTGAGGAAACAGCGAGTTGGAGAATATACTATCCCGGAAGCTGCGCAAGAAGTGCGCTGAGTCTTCACTCTGATTGCTATATCGGCTGGTTTTGATGTCTAGACAGATTAAACAAAGAGAATGTACCCTCTCGCATACATTGCTTTCAGAAACGAAGATCAGCTGGCTCTGTTCAGCAAGGAATACGATGGCCATGTTTTCAGAGATAAAGCAGGTGCGATGATTGACCATCCCAACTCCAATGGGCACCACATGCTAACAAGATCTAGGAAACGAGTCACAAGCCGTGGTAGAGTTTGCTCCATACCCTAAAGTACCTTCCGAAAAGCGGAAGCCAGACAGTCGCAATGCGACCATCGAGAAAGGTCCGCCCTTCAATCTTCTTCTAGACTGTATTCTTACCCATGCATACATACATCAGATGAAGATTACATTTCTTTCCTTGAATCTCTGAAAGCTTCTGAGAATCCCGAACCTGTTACGCTAGAATCACTCAGTAGGCATTTATCTCCTTTTTACACGCATATATTGACTATCTCACAGTTGCATCTTCTCAACCACCTCCACCGCCCAAGACAACCCCCTTCTGGAAGCTCTCAAGGCAGAAAAGAGCGCCAACAGGGACAAGGAAGCCATCCTCCGCAATCATGCACACTACCAAACCGCGATTTCCTCCAGAAAGGAGGAAAGAAGAAGGCAAACGTCCCGCCATCTTCCAACAAACCTTCCGAACCCGCTGCCGCGACGTCTGGAACAAGCAAGAAGGGTCTAAGAAAGGTACAGGTCCGGCCGGGAATTCAGAGCTCAAACCCTCCAAATCCTCTGGCCAGGTGTCGAAGAACCCTCCCAATACAAGCAACAATGCACCTGCCTCAAACCAATCCACAGCCAAACCCGTGAAACCACCTCGACCACCTCGTGCCCCTCCAGCCGCCAAACAAGAGAACCGCACAAATTCATCCAACATCGCCGTACCTCCCACACCCCCACCGGACGGCGGCAGCGTAGCATCATCCGTAACTCCCGCCGCTCCTCCCCGACGTACGCGCCCCGTCATTGGGTTAGCATCCCGCCAATTCGAGGCTGCGTTGAGCGGCGTGGCTGGGCTTGCTGGTGCCGCCACCGAGAGGAAGAAACGTGAGAGGAAAGAGAGAAGGATAAGGAGGTAAAGGAAGCAGGGTCTTCCAGTGCTGTCGCTCAGGCGCCGCAGGTGTTTGCCAGGATAGACGGATCGGATACTGATAAACCGCTGCCACCGCAATCCCCAAAGGAGAAGAAGACACGACGTGGGGGTCGTGGCGGCGGCGGTGGTGGAGGAGGCAACGCATCTGAAGCACCTCAAGTCAAAGTCCCAAGTATCTTGCAACGTGCCGAGGTTCCTCCTGTCATCCGGAAGGAAGGGCCTGCAGGAGTCGTCGTATTGCCAGAAATTCCAACTGGTCCATCCGGTTCAGGTGGAAATGCATCTCGCGGTGGTGGTGGGCGTCGTGGACGAGGGTGGGAAGAGGTCGTGGTGGCGGAGGTGGAGGTGGCGGAGGTGGAGGAAGTGGTGGTGGTGGTGCCCCGAAAGGCGGTTAACAAGCTTTTCATAAGTGTAGCTCAAGCTGACTCAAGTCAGGTATTTTATTATCTTTTAATCTGCCATTTAATTCACGTTAAGGTTGTTCTATGGTTCTAGGAATGATTGACTATCAACTATGCGTCACCGAACGTCCGTCTCCAGCCTCGCCTTTGTTCTCGTCCTACAAAGCGGGCGACTCCCTTATCCGCTACTTTTACACCAGTACAGACCAGGAAGCTCGCCTTAGCTATCCCAAGAATTTTCAGGATCATTCCTATAACTAGTCAACTATCGTCGAATATCTTCGTACTCGTCGTAATATGCGAGGAGCTTGAACCAGGCTTCAGCTTCCTCGCTCAACACTGGCATGTAATTTTGTGCTTTCTCGTATCTTCAGTGTTTGTTCTTCGTTGAGGTAGAACATGGCGGAGAAGGCTTGACCTCCTGCTCTGGTTAGGTGCTAATCGTCTAGTACTGTCAGGCGACGGGTACATTCATAAATAGGAGGCACCAGTGGTATCCATTTCAGGGCCTACGCTTACTCTTATCGCGCATTCCGGTCGAGTTACGACTGGCAATGAGACAACTGAGGAGCTGGGGCTGGACATGTCACCTTCGTCCACCCCGTCATGTAAGGACGACAATCTGGTGGTTTGCAAAGGTCTGTAAACAATTAAGTCGAACTGCAGGACATCATAAGTATAGCCCGGTTGTTGGGAAGTGCGATATTTGACAACTTGATGTCGAGTCAATAATGAAATGTCTTCCATTCGAGGAGAGAAGTATGCTAAAATGAGTGATAATACTATACTCAAGTAAATTTATTTGTGGCATCGTTTCAAAAATTTCTTGTTCTTGGAACACTGACAACTGGATCATATGCATAAGCCCCTAAAAAGGAGACGGCGGCATCGGCAGCTTTCTAAAGAGCAGCGCGGCGGTTACAGTTCTTTGTTTGTCTGCGAACGCGCGCGCCACCCGTGCATACAATAACCTGATAACTCTGGCACCATATTACATTTGAGCCATAACACTTTGAATGCTGGCGGCGAACGGTGGGGCCCATTCGAGAATATTGTAATTGTTCTTGTTCTGGCGGTAAGCTATGGATTCGATATACCTCTTTCTTTCTCTACCTTTCATGATGCGACGCTCGCAACGACTAGCTATGCGCTTTCCTGCCCCAGTAGCTTTGGCTTCGGTTCAAGATAACGACACCCAGGAACCCTTGAAGACGGTACACGACGAAGGAGAAGATGAGCGCGTCCACAAACCCCCAAGAAAGAAACGAAAGATTGCAAGGACATATGCCGAAGATGCCACAGATGCCACAGACCTTGGGGCAGACACGATTTGTCGAGCAAGTCTGAATTAGATACCTCCGGATATATATCTAGTTTGAGGTGCATTCATTGCTAAATATCCGAACGCATAGACTAATTCAGCGGAACCCGCTTTCAGATATACAAAGGACTTGACTCTGTCGATTTGTTGCATTTATCGTGGACTTGCAAGAAGCTGCACGTCCAGCTCGCCAGTCGATCATCAGCCTGGGTCTGGTAACCATCTCGCTCGTACATGACTGTATTACCTGACTGTCCTGCAGATCTGAATGACCTACAGTATGCAAATCTCGTGTTTGGACAGCAGTGCTACGTGCGTTCTTTTTGAAAACGGTTTTCATCCTAAGCTAATCATCGTTCACGCTTGAATATTTTCCAAAATCCGGGCGTCGACCACACGGTATTGAGCTATCTCTAGCACACAGCTCCGAGGATGAGCGGCACGGAGATTTCAATGTAATTAGAATCTCCAGCAGCTCCAATGTCAATTGTGTTCTCCAATTTTGCTGGGAGGCGTGCTCTCCTGCAGCTTGCGATGATGGTCGCTCAGGCGGGCAAGTGCTGCTTGCGTCTCCATAATCTGTCTCCAATGATTTGACGCACGGTTGGTTCTGCAGTCTGTGCAGTTCGTGCGGCTCAGTTTCACGGCTACCGCAGAGCGTGGAAGGTACAAGCATCTTTGCAACTGGTAAAGGTAAGAGTAGCAGTCATTTACGATAAGGCTTTCAAGATTTTAAAACCTTTGCGAGGGCGCCCGAGACTGGTCGGTCGAGGACCGAAGTTAACTGTCAGACCAGTGTCAATTTTGTTGACAAGCGCAATGGGCCAACTTGGTAGACTTCGAAGTTAGCTAGAAGTCTACAAATGACCTCGAAATTAAAGATTTTAGTGTTATCTGTGAAAATTTCCTCCCGAAGATGGAAGAACTTATGTGTAGGCGCTAAAGCTGGTGACCAAAGAACCAACAGTTCAAATCCTTTCTCTTTGAATTTTTCCTTGATTTTTGAATTGTCTTTGCGCTGACAAGCCTGAACCTTTCGAAGCGAGTTGATAGACTAAGCGCCAAGACGCACAAATGTCAAACGCACCGTTCTGCAGCGAATATTAATGGTTTACTGAAGCTTGGATCGCCGAAGGATACGGAAGATAGAACGCAAAAGGCCTAAATGAAGTCGGCGATTTACCGACGCTCACTTCGCTTACTGTCCGCGAATCCGTAGCTGCCGGCCAATTTCTGGCGATCTTGAGTTATTTTGGGGCGATATGTATGCCTACTCTGATAGACTCTGATATTGGCGAATGAAAGAAAAAATAACCCACTGGCCCGGGCAGGCTCGACGGAACGAGAGCTTGATTCTTTATCACTGAGAGTGGTCTCGAGACTCGGAAACAGCGGAATATCCAACCGGTCTAATGCGCCGGCTCATTCAACATTCAGGGGCGTCAATGGCGATGGCGATGCCTGCCAGGCTGCTTTAGCCTTGCTTTGTCCTATCGAAAGCCCTGAAGTACATAAACGAACCGCAGTACCAGTGACACTGGAAGATTATTTTTATCACCGCCATCTGCGCCATTTACAGCATCGAGGACAATCTGTACGTACATGATTGATTCAGATTGAACACCATTAGGCCGGCAAACGACTTTGGTGTCAGCAATGAGTACGTAGTTGGATTGTGCTGACTGGAGCACAAATACTGTCTTTGCCTATGAGAATATCTTGGTCTCAAAGCTCGGCTTTGTTTGAAACACACCGATACCATCACTGAGAATTCGTGGATTTGATGCAAGAAAATGTACGCGTTGAAGGCCTCTCCGTATATACTACTATATGTTCACCTTCAGCAGTAGTTTGGAGCAACGGAAAAAACACTTTGAAACTGTAACAAACGGAACAAAACATCATCCCAATTGCCGACTGCGCAACCGGGAAATAAGTACGGGCTGAGAAGTTCTTAGTTCAGCGTGGCTTTGGAGTACAGATAAGCGGGTTATCAAAGGTATGACGACGATTGTACGAATTTTTTCATGATAAACTAGGATGGAAAGTTCGAGGGACAGAATGCCTGTCGTCGAGAGGATAATCGACGAGAGGTTAGTTATCTTTAGTCGCTTACTTATCGGTGCACCACGCAGCACGGATTTGCCAACACTGCACCCGAAATAACTTGTAAGAAGGCCTTGAGGAACGAGTTTTGGGACATTGTACTGCTTTATGACACGTGAAGGTCTGGAATCACCGACAGTTGAAGATAGTGTTTGGTCACGCAAGCCGCATGAGCCCCCAAGCACAGAGTTTTTCGAAAGCTACAGTGAAAAGTGGGAATTAGAAGGCGCCGCCGTCATGCTGACCGATGTCCGGCCAGGCGAGTGATTGTTGTCTAGGAGGGTTAGCTAAGGGAATTGGCGGGTGAACAGCTGGCAGACACAACGGCGGGCTATAAATAGTGGTCTGTGCAATGGGCAGCGCATAGTGGATCCTTTTATCCGATTTGGGCCGCGGGGAGAACAGACCGCAGTGGATTTGTGAGTGGCCAGAGTCTGGAGGGACTGGCTTGGCAGACCTTGGAAATACGAACAGCCGCAGAAAAGGAGAATCGGAAGTTGCCGGTAGCGGGGTTGAATAGGTGGGCTGAGGTTTGCTCGTGTTTCGTCATTTCGTTGTCTACCATACACACTCCCACCCACCCGTCGTTCCCTCCGTCCACTGCCCCCCTTCGCAGCATGCCTGCTCGTCCAGGGCCTACAAGTCAGGAGGGCTATCCCTCCTCTTCGCCCTCTCTAGACGCCCACTCAACCGATCCTTTCAATTCTGCACAACAACGACGCTATTACGATAATGACTCGGACCACGTTGAGTTTGGCGGAAGGCGCGACTATAGGGAGACATACAACTCAGACACAAGCATCCCAGCTGTGAATGACTACGATAACAATGGAAACTACGACTATCGTACGCACCCTCTCTTTATGCCTCTTTTTTATCTGCAGATTCAACTTACTTGCCGTTTTGGTTCATATCAGCCCTACCTGATACAGATTCAGACCCTGATGTCTACGGCCAGCGGCCTGCTCCCTCTTCAGAGTCCCTAGGTCCCCCTCATGGTAGTCGTATGGGCTATCCCGATTCTTCAACTCCAACCTTCATGGAGTATGGAGGACCGGCCGGCTCGCGGGAGGCTTATCCCGCATGGAGCGCAGAGCGCCAAATCCCACTCCAAGGAGGAAATAGAAGACATCTTTCTTGATCTGACGCAAAAGTTCGGTTTTCAGAGGGATTCTATGCGGAATATGGTATGTTCAATTTCCCTCTCCTCTCCCCAGTGTACCACGCCAAGCCTTTTGTTCTTGGCTTCTTGCTCTGAGCTTCCCATCAACTTCCTTTTTGTCTTGAAACAGAGCACAAAACTCATGTTTTTTTTTCTGCGCCGTAGTTCGATTTCTTGATGCAGCTGCTCGATAGCAGGGCATCCCGAATGTCACCCAATCAGGCCCTACTCACACTCCACGCCGATTACATTGGCGGTCATAATGCCAACTATCGGAAATGGTATTTCGCCGCTCAGCTCGACCTTGATGACGCCATTGGTCAAACCCAGAATCCCGGCCTCAACCGCCTCAAGTCGAAACGAGGAGGCAAGCGTCAGCCGCATGAAAAGTCACTAAACACCGCCCTTGATCGCTGGCGGGAGGCTATGAATACCATGAGCCAATACGATCGCCTGCGGCAGATTGCGCTTTACCTTCTTTGTTGGGGAGAAGCCGCACAAGTCCGGTTTTGCCCCGAAGCTCTATGTTTCATCTTCAAATGCGCAGATGATTATTACCGGTCGCCAGAATGCCAGAATCGCGTGGAACCGGTACC
>JAJIRX010000719.1:0-68368 GCA_023853785.1 Psilocybe azurescens | reverse complement strand
TCTGGCTGACAGCTCATTATCATGTCACAACTTTGGACCACCACACATAGGAGTGGCTATGTTTCATCAATCTTCCCAATATCTCATGGTGTTCTGATATTCTATACATTGTTCACTATTTAATGGGGTCATCAACAATACTGTGGGACGCTATCATTGTGACTGAGGAGAAAATCTGCGTCAGGATTCATACAGGCCTTCACATAAATATTCAAAAAGTATAAGTAAACTCAAACGCTGCGGTTTGCTTAAATAAAATAAAACAAGCTGTTGAATTATCTCGGGCTAATACTCAGCAATAAAAACCTTCCGACGAGACATGCCGTTCTCCGCATATGTGAACGGCTTGTCAGGGGATGCGACAATTATTCAGATGGTAAGGAGATTAAGCTTAGAATAAGATCCAAGGTAGTTCAGTATTCTTGTACCGACCTCATTTTAAGTCTAGCTAGATCATGGATAACCACATTATACTAACGGTTGATAGCAGGTCTGAAAAAGAATTAGACCCTGTGTAAAATTTGCATAAAATTGAACTTTGCTTCAAGAGATCTTTATAAGCCTCGAATGCAGTTGGGCTAGAGCTCGGTCAATTCAAGAGTTCCGACCAGCATTAAATCGTTAAAATCGAGTGGAGAAAGGTAGCTACTAATTGAGTACATCAAAGGCTCCAGGAGGAAGCCATGCAGGCGGCTAAGACTCGAAACCTCTACGACAAGGACATTAAAGTTGTGTGTGATTATTTCAGTCTTGTTTATTGTATGTGGCTGGTTACGGAAGTGGCCGACGCTGTGAACTCCTCTTCAAATGACATGGACTCAGAATCCGAACTGCCAAGCCCGCATACGGGCACAAGCGCTCCGCAGCGTTTGCAAGTGTCTTGACTCTATAACAGGTAAACACATTCTATTTGGCAAAATAAAGCCAGCTCGTTTACATATTTATGCTATATCGTTGCACGCAAATCAGCAAATCAGATTCAAACTCCCTTTTCTGGACAGAAGGTCACGGTATAGTCGACTTCGGCGAACGATCCGCAGAATAGAAACGGAGAGCCATTTGTATTATCGAAGGATACAGCAAACCAGAAGGACAGTTGCTTTCGGAATAATCATAAAACTGGACGCCTGAGTATGTGGTCAGAAATTAAACCTGTGGGCAATTCACAAGAATTTAGTACTCAGTACTCAGTACGCACCTGTTGCGGGTCACGCATCACTGTTTGTCTTCCTATATATGCCTCGCATGATTTGAATTTAACTATGCAATAGATGTACACTGATTTGAACGTCGCACAAAATGCTCAGAACTTTCAGACTGGGTAGGACAATATTACACAAGGTTATTTCAATAGAACTATCGAGCATTCACTAAGGTCAGCCTTACGATTCCCGACAACTGGCCGTGTCTGGGAAAATTTCTCGCAAGATTTTAACGCTAACGTAGAAATCGAGACAACTTGATCACAGGGTCGCCGTGATTGCGATTTTAGCTACAACTCAGGCCTAAAATCCTGCCCGTATGGAGGCTGCAACGGTGGCCTACAATGTGACCCCATACTGGAACCGTACGACTTCTTCACTCAAACTTAATTGTATATACTGGCTCACATTCCTCAATGTAGGGCGCACCTCCCGCCACAATTGCTGAATACACACGTGAAGGATCCGGAAAACTAGATGGTGAGATCTTTCCAAAATTTCAGTGTTATCGAATCTGATCATCTATATCTTCAGTCTCCCTTGTGGACGGTTACAAACTACTCATGCGTATCAATAACAACGTTAGCTGCACTCCTTGCCTAGTTGACCTGGGTCCGAACTGTGAGTTTCTTCTTCCCACACAGACAGAGAGGATGTTGACTACTGTGTTTATTTTAGGCCCGAATCAATTGAAGAATCCATTTGATTCTTCAGGATTCCCGGTTGGATACAGAGTGGCTCTGCAAACCTCGACGGAGATTCAAGTCAGCATTGTTACCTTCTTCAACTTTCTTTGATTTACACCTACTTATCTTTATTAATAACCAATTCCGCCAACTGTTGTTCTATATCTCATAATACTGCTGCAACATGCCCGAGCTTGAAACTTCATTGATACGGTGCTTCTTGACAGGCGTGGCTTTCACGGCTATTTCAAGGACAGCTACCCCAAATCGTACGCTTACGCCTATCGAATCTAGTGGCACTGTCATCTGGAATTGTGACTCTAACAAGAAAGCCAACTACACTCTTACCTTCTGCTCTTAATTCCAGGCCTGAAGATAAACTCCATCTCCAAAGTAGCGCGCTGCGGATATGGAAACTGGCATACGCAGATGATGTAAAATAGCTAAAAATAGGTCTTTTGTGATTGCACATATGCACTAGTAACCACCCACTATAAATGGTACTCGATTTGTTCTAATATTCGCCCTTTCGCTTTCACTTTCGTCTAAGGCAACATGGTGTTTTTACCAGAATCGGGGAAAGAGTCCCTAGATAGGCTGGCGGTAAGCCTCGCTCATTTGTTCATCGATATATAGGAACCAGTGATGGAAAGTCGTTCATTGGTCGCTTGATTTCCGTATCATAGGCCCAAGTTGTACAGGAGAAGAAGATCCCTGGGTTTCTTTTCGGTGTAACATCTGTTGAGGAAGAGCTCTATCTCAAAACCTGGGGCCACAACGTCGTCGACGATGAAGAGAGCGGAAAGATAAACGAGGATAGTGTATTTTGGATGTGCGGCCAATCCAAACTGATCGTCCATGTAAGTTGATGAGCGTCTCTCAGGCTTACAAGGGGATGAGAACTGACTACACATCCACAGATTGCTGGTCTCCAATTAGTTGAACAAGGAAAATAACGCTCGAGACTCCGATCTCTGAGTACTTGCCAGAGTTCTCCAATCTAGTTATCGTGGATAATCAGATGGCTGAAGTTCTAACATACAAACCTGCAAAGACAATAATGCGGTATAAGCATATTCTGGATTATACAAGTGGACTTTACTACCCTTCCAAAGAAGTAAGACCTGACCGACTAAACGAGGGCGTACATTGCGTCGCATGACTTGGAAGACCCGGTCTCTCGATTTATTTCTATCATTAAGGTGACAATTGTCAAGGTCTTATGCAGCATGCAAGTACTAATCAGTTCTGACGTCTAGGGAGACCTCCCTGGCATTCCTGTTCTATTCGAACCAGGAGCGAATTGTGGGCCACGCTATTCACAGTCGTATTATTTGTCAATCTAACTATAATAACGTCGTTGCTACATCAGGGTCAAACGGCTGGGGCTCTGATATCATCGGGTTTGTAATTGAAAGGGTCACCGGTCAGAGCCTGGAGAAGTATCTGTATGTTGTCTTCTTGGGTGCTTTGATAACCTATTTTCTGAAGCAAGCCTCGATTAGCCAGGATAAAGTTTTTAAACCACTCGGAATGACGGCTTCGTTCTATCTCACTCCAGATATTAAAGAAAAGCTTGTCGATCTCACGTACCGACGCGGTGATAAGTTTGAACGATGGGCTAATCAATCTAAAATCATCGAGCAAGATCCTGCCAAAGGTACGACATTGTCTACTAAAGAGATCGAAGATCATACTGTAATCGATACTCATTATTCTGCAGTGGCCTGTCACATGGGAGGAGATGGATTATATGCCTCGTTGAAAGGTTACCTGGGACTTCTGCGCCATTTATTGCAGATCAAATGTATGTCACGACCGATCTACTTCTTCATTATCTCTCAATTTGACATCTCCGATTTTCACACAGCCGGAAAGATTCCAAAGGGGATCATAAGCGCTGAGAGTGTACGATCACTGTTCGAACCAGCGCTCCATGAAACAGCGTCGAGGTCTCTGAGCCGACTTTTGACTCTCGACCCTTGTATGCCAACGGGCGCTGTAGCACAATGGGGCACTGCCTTTGGGCTGACCGATACTGATTGGCCTGGTAGAAGAAAGAAAGGATCTGGATTTTGTGCGTATATCTTGTGAGTCCGAACAGCGTTTCTGATATTTAGATATGACAGGGTGGGGGTGGGCACATACGTTCTTCCACATAGACCCAACAACAGGAGTAGCTTCTGTTTTGGGACACAAGTGATTCCAATGCCAGATAAGGAAGTGTTCGAGATTGTTGCGAGGTTCGAGAAAGTTTTGTATGCAGAATTGGCGGAGTAGTTGAAGCGGGTCGAATGTAGCAAACTATGATAGATTAGAAACAGCATTTCTAAGCCTCTTTGAATGTACACCGAGAAGCTGACTCGGACGTCTCCTGTATAATTTCAGCAGCACGCCAGAGAATCATTCTAACGGAATTAAAACATGGCGGGATTGTCAGTGGACATGCTGCATAGTACGGTTGTCTGAACTGGACTGGCGTTTAACTACAGCACTAAAACATAGCAGGTTTCTTGGCTCCGAGGTACCACTCCCTCAGTTTCAGTTGGTCGTTGACCGTCTTGGACTCTTATTAGGGCCGTAACACGATGAATTTTAATTGTTCTTTGGGAACTCGCTGTAGATCTGCACATATGCACAACCAAATTGAAGACAACTAGGCTAGCTCAACATGTACCGTGACGTTTGGAAGCCTAGATGTCGTGTCAGAGGGATAGGGTGGATGGATGGCACAACTTCATTGAATAAGTACAAACTGGAGGCGGCTGCATGAGCAATGTACTTTGCAAGCTCAGTCGTGAGTAATAATGGGCTCCGAATTGAAGCTAATGAAGGTAAATTGACAAATTCGTCTGTGCAGTTGAGATACCATCCACGCCTGTTCTGGGAGCTCGTATCCCTGAATGCAATGAGCTCCCCAACCATTCCTAATCCAGTGAGGGTTTGCTGAGTTAACAAAGTTGGTAGCAACCTTGAACTAGATGTTGAATCCGGTCATGAGAAGTGAATACAAAACTGAAAATGTAGTAATTCGGTCAGAAAATGTAGGGAGTGTCTTAGAAAAAGAAGGGAACTGTAGCTATAATGCTCACCGTCCTGTGGTTTCCTCTGAGGCGATGGTGATAAAAGTTTAGCGATAGGGGACTTTACACATTTTTGAATCGTCCGAATGGGTAGCCATGAGATTATTGTGGGATTGGGGACATGTCAAGAATTTTAGCAGCATATAATGGTAACAACAACTCGTCAAGTTTCTCAAAACTTTGGTTGGGATTCAAGAGTTATCAGATCAGAAAGAAGCCTTCATTTATGAAGGTATAACTGCCACTACGATCCTTATACTTCGTCACAACATTTTGCTGGGCGACGCTGCGTTTGATAGCCACCAGAATTAGAGCTTTGCGAAGGTTGGCGATCAATATGGATGGTCTGGTAATCCTGAGAAAAAAAATCGATGATACAATTGAGTAAAGACCGACGTTAGACGAACCCAACAGAAATCCCGATTGAAACACGGTTTTCTGGAGAAAGTAACTTGACCGGGACGGTGACCACGGGACGCGCACTCTTTTAGACCACTGCTGTCAATTGAGTAGACTCTAGATAGTCCCGTTGTCTAGTTTCGTGTCGTGTCTTTACAATATTACAGCATTAAATTAGCAATACAAAATGGAGATAAAAAGGTGCAATGGTGTTTTCAAAACTGAAATCGCGGGTTTCCAGAATGTGATAATGGTTCAGGAGGATGCTTGCAAGCTCGAGCGGAAACATGGAAGAAAACGAAGGTGCATTTAGAGAGCTGTCCCTCGTTCGAAGCTGGCGCGAATCTCGGCCGTATATTTGTCGTAGTAACGGGCAATCTTTTTTTGAAAAAAAGGAAGGCGGACCATTTAGCAAATGACGAAAGGCGTCCATAATAAAGCTGATAAATACCTTTTGTTGAAAACGCGATTGTGCTCGTTGATATATGTGATATCGCCCTCTTCTTCGTTGAGGCGCTTGCGAGAGAATTTGCCCTTCTTGTCGATACTAAAGATAGACGCGAAAAGATTAGAACGAAAGCCAGATGGGGTTCCACAAGCAATAATACTTACTCCTTGTTAATCTTGCTGACTACTCTGTCAATGGCATCCTCTGAAGGTTTGCTGTCGCCATAGATAAGTGTGTTCGCATCCCTGTAAAGGTCCTCCGCGGCCAGTCTTTGTTCCTGGCTGATGGCCACCTCGGATGAAGATCCTGCAATTGGATCAAATCCCACTAGAGCACCAGCGTTCTGGCCCATAGCGATAGCTTTCTGCTTATTATATGAGGTGAGGTCGGGCTTGATGAGGTCTAAGTCTTTCTTGTACCGTCTCCGGGCAGCATGCGCATCGTCTGGTGGAAAGTGACAATCACGTCAGTATATTCGGCTCGCTTTACTAGGCGATAGCACCCAGAGCGTACCATGGAACTCAAAGTCTGCTCTCCGCTTCTTGCGAGCAAGCTTTTCTCCCATTCATCATTCTCTTCAATGGTATACTCCCAATTCTTCTGTCGCTCCACGTCCTCGCCCCTTTCCTCTGCGTCTGCCTTCAAACGCAGTGTTTCGGCCAACTTCCGCTGCCTGTCTAAACGAGCAGCGTCTCGAGCAGTAACCTTCGCCTTTGCAGACTCTTCAACGAGTGCAGTACGATTGGCCTTCGTTGAAGCGGCCTAGAAGTCAGAAAGTCACGGTCAGCGATCCATACGTCGTTGCAGGTCGAGAATGAGAGCGAAATGCACCATCTTCTTGCGCAGCTGGTCCAGCTTAGCTTTCCGCTCCTCCAGTGTCATTTTCTTCGTTTCAACTTTCGCCCCAGCCTCTGGTTCTGTTGGTGTGACATCTCCAGACTTGCTCGAGCCAGGATTACTCTCTTCAACGCCAGCCATTGTCACATCTTCCGCGATCTCGTCGCCGGTGGTTTCTGGGTCAACAGGTGGCGGTGTAGCTTCTGCTGCTTTCTTGGGTGCAGGTTTTTGCCCTTCTTTGTTCGTGGCGGCATATTGATGAGGGAGATGAGTGAAGTAATTCGCAGCGAGAGAATCAGGCGTACCACTGGTGGCTCATGTTCATATTACATAATGCATCAATGTTCGCACGGTTAGCAAGGTCTTCCAATGACAAATGGCAACAAAAATTTCATTGCGCCGACGACGCGTAAAATCTTCATTGCAACCAGTTGCACCCCTCATAGAATTATCTTACTCAGATGCCCAAGTGCAAAGACACTGAGACATAAGCCAACGAACACAAAAGATCATAAAGATAGGAAAAGAAGCATGAATTATAGACCAATGACGATACACATGGAGGGGATATACAACCGAGGAATGTAAATAACGAATAACGTCTCATCCGACTCGTAGAACACTCCCATTCACATGTCGAATGGTAATGTGTAAACTTCAATGGTGCGAACGGCGGAGTACTGGCACGGTAGTAGCCAAACCAGAGACATTAAAGTTCAAAGATAAGAACGACAATCGTTGTCCGAAGTCTGGGTAAGAGGGTCAGTACAATCGAAAAAAATAGAACGAAGTCAAAGATAAGGGTGTGTCAGAATTGCAGAATGGGATCAGCAGTGGGATAAATCCCTAAGACTGTTGAGCTTGATATGTGAATTCTTATTCATCGTTCTCGAGATGGTAGAGGGAAGAGGAAGGATAACAAAATAACAGAAAGGTAGACTGACCATTTGAACCAAAAGGCGAAGGGAGTTTGACGTTAACAACATCGAAGACAGAGGAACAAGGAAGTGTACAGCTGTGAAAATTTGTTTATAGGCCACCGCATTAATTTTAAACTCCGATGGCGCATACGATATGAGCCGGAGGAATGCCGAGCGGTACCTCCCGCGAACCAATGGGGTTCCTAAGTAATCGAGTCGTACTATTCGACTCACAACCCACTCGACAGTGATAAAGCCCATGTCTACGGCGCCCGCTCCCGCCAAATCTACAAAGTCGAAGAAGGACAAAGACAAAGAGCGGAAGGGCTCATTACCCCTCGCCTCTGAGCGTCTGAAGACCGTAGTTCGACGACTGCCGCCCAATCTTCCAGAAGATGTATTCTGGCAGAGCGTCCAGCCCTGGGTCACTGAGGAAACAGCGAGTTGGAGAATATACTATCCCGGGAAGCTGCGCAAGAAGTGCGCTGAGTCTTCACTCTGATTGCTATATCGGCTGGTTTTGATGTCTAGACAGATTAAACAAAGAGAATGTACCCTCTCGCGCATACATTGCTTTCAGAAACGAAGATCAGCTGGCTCTGTTCAGCAAGGAATACGATGGCCATGTTTTCAGAGATAAAGCAGGTGCGATGATTGACCATCCCAACTCCAATGGGCACCACATGCTAACAAGATCTAGGAAACGAGTCACAAGCCGTGGTAGAGTTTGCTCCATACCCTAAAGTACCTTCCGAAAAGCGGAAGCCAGACAGTCGCAATGCGACCATCGAGAAAAGGTCCGCCCTTCAATCTTCTTCTAGACTGTATTCTTACCCATGCATACATACATCAGATGAAGATTACATTTCTTTCCTTGAATCTCTGAAAGCTTCTGAGAATCCCGAACCTGTTACGCTAGAATCACTCAGTAGGCATTTATCTCCTTTTACACGCATATATTGACTATCTCACAGTTGCATCTTCTCAACCACCTCCACCGCCCAAGACAACCCCCTTCTGGAAGCTCTCAAGGCAGAAAAGAGCGCCAACAGGGACAAGGAAGCCATCCTCCGCAATCATGCACACTACCAAACCGCGATTTCCTCCAGAAAGGAGGAAAAGAAGAAGGCAAACGTCCCGCCATCTTCCAACAAACCTTCCGAACCCGCTGCCGCGACGTCTGGAACAAGCAAGAAGGGGTCTAAGAAAGGTACAGGTCCGGCCGGGAATTCAGAGCTCAAACCCTCCAAATCCTCTGGCCAGGTGTCGAAGAACCCTCCCAATACAAGCAACAATGCACCTGCCTCAAACCAATCCACAGCCAAACCCGTGAAACCACCTCGACCACCTCGTGCCCCTCCAGCCGCCAAACAAGAGAACCGCACAAATTCATCCAACATCGCCGTACCTCCCACACCCCCACCGGACGGCGGCAGCGTAGCATCATCCGTAACTCCCGCCGCTCCTCCCCGACGTACGCGCCCCGTCATTGGGTTAGCATCCCGCCAATTCGAGGCTGCGTTGAGCGGCGTGGCTGGGCTTGCTGGTGCCGCCACCGAGAGGAAGAAACGTGAGAGGAAAGAGAGAAGGATAAGGAGGTAAAGGAAGCAGGGTCTTCCAGTGCTGTCGCTCAGGCGCCGCAGGTGTTTGCCAGGATAGACGGATCGGATACTGATAAACCGCTGCCACCGCAATCCCCAAAGGAGAAGAAGACACGACGTGGGGGTCGTGGCGGCGGCGGCGGTGGAGGAGGCAACGCATCTGAAGCACCTCAAGTCAAAGTCCCAAGTATCTTGCAACGTGCCGAGGTTCCTCCTGTCATCCGGAAGGAAGGGCCTGCAGGAGTCGTCGTATTGCCAGAAATTCCAACTGGTCCATCCGGTTCAGGTGGAAATGCATCTCGCGGTGGTGGTGGGCGTCGTGGACGAGGGGTGGAAGAGGTCGTGGTGGCGGAGGTGGAGGTGGCGGAGGTGGAGGAAGTGGTGGTGGTGGTGCCCCGAAAGGCGGTTAACAAGCTTTTCATAAGTGTAGCTCAAGCTGACTCAAGTCAGGTATTTTATTATCTTTTAATCTGCCATTTAATTCACGTTAAGGTTGTTCTATGGTTCTAGGAATGATTGACTATCAACTATGCGTCACCGAACGTCCGTCTCCAGCCTCGCCTTTGTTCTCGTCCTACAAAGCGGGCGACTCCCGCTATCCGCTACTTTTACACCAGTACAGACCAGGAAGCTCGCCTTAGCTATCCCAAGAATTTTCAGGATCATTCCTATAACTAGTCAACTATCGTCGAATATCTTCGTACTCGTCGTAATATGCGAGGAGCTTGAACCAGGCTTCAGCTTCCTCGCTCAACACTGGCATGTAATTTTGTGCTTTCTCGTATCTTCAGTGTTTGTTCTTCGTTGAGGTAGAACATGGCGGAGAAGGCTTGACCTCCTGCTCTGGTTAGGTGCTAATCGTCTAGTACTGTCAGGCGACGGGTACATTCATAAATAGGAGGCACCAGTGGTATCCATTTCAGGGCCTACGCTTACTCTTATCGCGCATTCCGGTCGAGTTACGACTGGCAATGAGACAACTGAGGAGCTGGGGCTGGACATGTCACCTTCGTCCACCCCGTCATGTAAGGACGACAATCTATGGTTTGCAAAAGGTCTGTAAACAATTAAGTCGAACTGCAGGACATCATAAGTATAGCCCGGTTGTTGGGAAGTGCGATATTTGACAACTTGATGTCGAGTCAATAATGAAATGTCTTCCATTCGAGGAGAGAAGTATGCTAAAATGAGTGATAATACTATACTCAAGTAAATTTATTTGTGGCATCGTTTCAAAAATTTCTTGTTCTTGGAACACTGACAACTGGATCATATGCATAAGCCCCTAAAAGGAGACGGCGGCATCGGCAGCTTTCTAAAGAGCAGCGCGGCGGTTACAGTTCTTTGTTTGTCTGCGAACGCGCGCGCCACCCGTGCATACAATAACCTGATAACTCTGGCACCATATTACATTTGAGCCATAACACTTTGAATGCTGGCGGCGAACGGTGGGGCCCATTCGAGAATATTGTAATTGTTCTTGTTCTGGCGGTAAGCTATGGATTCGATATACCTCTTTCTTTCTCTACCTTTCATGATGCGACGCTCGCAACGACTAGCTATGCGCTTTCCTGCCCCAGTAGCTTTGGCTTCGGTTCAAGATAACGACACCCAGGAACCCTTGAAGACGGTACACGACGAAGGAGAAGATGAGCGCGTCCACAAACCCCCAAGAAAGAAACGAAAGATTGCAAGGACATATGCCGAAGATGCCACAGATGCCACAGACCTTGGGGCAGACACGATTTGTCGAGCAAGTCTGAATTAGATACCTCCGGATATATATCTAGTTTGAGGTGCATTCATTGCTAAATATCCGAACGCATAGACTAATTCAGCGGAACCCGCTTTCAGATATACAAAGGACTTGACTCTGTCGATTTGTTGCATTTATCGTGGACTTGCAAGAAGCTGCACGTCCAGCTCGCCGGTCGATCATCAGCCTGGGTCTGGTAACCATCTCGCTCGTACATGACTGTATTACCTGACTGTCCTGCAGATCTGAATGACCTACAGTATGCAAATCTCGTGTTTGGACAGCAGTGCTACGTGCGTTCTTTTTGAAAACGGTTTTCATCCTAAGCTAATCATCGTTCACGCTTGAATATTTTCCAAAATCCGGGCGTCGACCACACGGTATTGAGCTATCTCTAGCACACAGCTCCGAGGATGAGCGGCACGGAGATTTCAATGTAATTAGAATCTCCAGCAGCTCCAATGTCAATTGTGTTCTCCAATTTTGCTGGGAGGCGTGCTCTCCTGCAGCTTGCGATGATGGTCGCTCAGGCGGGCAAGTGCTGCTTGCGTCTCCATAATCTGTCTCCAATGATTTGACGCACGGTTGGTTCTGCAGTCTGTGCAGTTCGTGCGGCTCAGTTTCACGGCTACCGCAGAGCGTGGAAGGTACAAGCATCTTTGCAACTGGTAAAGGTAAAGAGTAGCAGTCATTTACGATAAGGCTTTCAAGATTTTAAAAACCTTTGCGAGGGCGCCGAGACTGGTCGGTCGAGGACCGAAGTTAACTGTCAGACCAGTGTCAATTTTGTTGACAAGCGCAATGGGCCAACTTGGTAGACTTCGAAAGTTAGCTAGAAGTCTACAAATGACCTCGAAATTAAAGATTTTTAGTGTTATCTGTGAAAATTTCCTCCGAAGATGGAAGAACTTATGTGTAGGCGCTAAAGCTAGTGACCAAAGAACCAACAGTTCAAATCCTTTCTCTTTGAATTTTTTCCTTGATTTTGAATTGTCTTGCGCTGACAAGCCCTGAACCTTTCGAAGCGAGTTGATAGACTAAGCGCCAAGACGCACAAATGTCAAACGCACCGTTCTGCAGCGAATATTAATGGTTTACTGAAGCTTGGATCGCCGAAGGATACGGAAGATAGAACGCAAGGCCTAAATGAAGTCGGCGATTTACCGACGCTCACTTCGCTTACTGTCCGCGAATCCGTAGCTGCCGGCCAATTTCTGGCGATCTTGAGTTATTTTGGGGCGATATGTATGCCTACTCTGATAGACTCTGATATTGGCGAATGAAAGAAAAATAACCCACTGGCCCGGGCAGGCTCGACGGAACGAGAGCTTGATTCTTTATCACTGAGAGTGGTCTCGAGACTCGGAAACAGCGGAATATCAACCGGTCTAATGCGCCGGCTCATTCAACATTCAGGGGCGTCAATGGCGATGGCGATGCCTGCCAGGCTGCTTTAGCCTTGCTTTGTCCTATCGAAAGCCCTGAAGTACATAAACGAACCGCAGTACCAGTGACACTGGAAGATTATTTTTATCACCGCCATCTGCGCCATTTACAGCATCGAGGACAATCTGTACGTACATGATTCAGATTGAACACCCATTAGGCCGGCAAACGACTTTGGTGTCAGCAATGAGTACGTAGTTGGATTGTGCTGACTGGAGCACAAATACTGTCTTCCTTGCCTATGAGAATATCTTAGTCTCAAAAGCTCGGCTTTGTCTGAAACACACTGATACCATCACTGAGAATTCGTGGGTTTGATGCAAGAAAATGTACGCGTTGAAGGGCCTCTCCGTATATACTACTATATGTTCACCTTCAGCAGTAGTTTGGAGCAACGGAAAAACACTTGAAACTGTAACAAACGGAACAAAACATCATCCCAATTGCCGACTGCGTAACCGGGAAATGGGTACGGGCTGAGAAGTTCTTAGTTCAGCGTGGCTTTGGAGTACAGATAAGCGGGTTATCAAAGGTATGACGACGATTGCGCGACTTTTTCATGATAAACTAGGATGGAAAGTTCGAGGACAGAATGCTCGTCGAGAGGATAATCGACGGAGAGGTTAGTTATCTTTAGTCGCTTGGGTGCACCACGCAGCACGGATTTGCCAACACTGCACCCGAAATAACTTGTAAGAAGGCCTTGAGGAACGAGTTTTGGGACATTGTACTGCTTTATGACACGTGAAGGTCTGGAATCACCGATAGTTGAAGATAGGGATTGGTCACGCAAGCCGCATGAGCCCCAAGCACAGAGTTTTTCGAAAGCTACAGTGAAAAGTGGGAATTAGAAGGCGCCGCCGATGTCCGGCCAGGCGAGTGATTGTTGTCTAGGAGGGTTAGCTAAGGGAATTGGCGGGTGAACAGCTGGCAGACACAACGGCGGGCTATAAATAGTGGTCGGTGCAATGGGCAGCGCATAGTGGATCCTTTTATCCGATTTGGGCCGCGGGGAGAACAGACCGCAGTGGATTTGTGAGTGGCCAGAGTCTGGAGGGACTGGCTTGGCAGACCTTGGAAATACGAACAGCCGCAGAAAAGGAGAATCGGAAGTTGCCGGTAGCGGGGGTTGAATAGGTGGGCTGAGGTTTGCTCGTGTTTCGTCATTTCGTTGTCTACCATACACACTCCCACCCACCCGTCGTTCCCTCCGTCCACTGCCCCCTTCGCAGCATGCCTGCTCGTCCAGGGCCTACAAGTCAGGAGGGCTATCCCTCCTCTTCGCCCTCTCTAGACGCCCACTCAACCGATCCTTTCAATTCTGCACAACAACGACGCTATTACGATAATGACTCGGACCACGTTGAGTTTGGCGGAAGGCGCGACTATAGGGAGACATACAACTCAGACACAAGCATCCCAGCTGTGAATGACTACGATAACAATGGAAACTACGACTATCGTACGCACCCTCTCTTTATGCCTCTTTTTTTTATCTGCAGATTCAACTTACTTGCCGTTTTGGTTCATATCAGCCCTACCTGATACAGATTCAGACCCTGATGTCTACGGCCAGCGGCCTGCTCCCTCTTCAGAGTCCCTAGGTCCCCCTCATGGTAGTCGTATGGGCTATCCCGATTCTTCAACTCCAACCTTCATGGAGTATGGAGGACCGGCCGGCTCGCGGGAGGCTTATCCCGCATGGAGCGCAGAGCGCCAAATCCCACTCTCCAAGGAGGAAATAGAAGACATCTTTCTTGATCTGACGCAAAAGTTCGGTTTTCAGAGGGATTCTATGCGGAATATGGTATGTTCAATTTCCCTCCTCTCCCCCAGTGTACCACGCCAAGCCTTTTGTTCTTGGCTTCTTGCTCTGAGCTTCCCATCAACTTCCTTTTTGTCTTGAAACAGAGCACAAAACTCATGTTTTTTTCTGCGCCGTAGTTCGATTTCTTGATGCAGCTGCTCGATAGCAGGGCATCCCGAATGTCACCCAATCAGGCCCTACTCACACTCCACGCCGATTACATTGGCGGTCATAATGCCAACTATCGGAAATGGTATTTCGCCGCTCAGCTCGACCTTGATGACGCCATTGGTCAAACCCAGAATCCCGGCCTCAACCGCCTCAAGTCGAAACGAGGAGGCAAGCGTCAGCCGCATGAAAAGTCACTAAACACCGCCCTTGATCGCTGGCGGGAGGCTATGAATACCATGAGCCAATACGATCGCCTGCGGCAGATTGCGCTTTACCTTCTTTGTTGGGGAGAAGCCGCACAAGTCCGGTTTTGCCCCGAAGCTCTATGTTTCATCTTCAAATGCGCAGATGATTATTACCGGTCGCCAGAATGCCAGAATCGCGTGGAACCGGTACCCGAGGGGCTCTATCTACGGGCGGTCACGAAGCCTCTGTACAGATTCATCCGTGATCAGGGTTATGAAGTTGTCGATGGCAAGTTTGTGCGGAGAGAACGAGATCATCAGGATATCATTGGGTATGATGATGTGAATCAACTGTTTTGGTATCCAGAGGGTATTGCTAGAATTATTCTCAACGACAAGGTATGTTCCGCAGCTCACCCACTCACACGATGTCGTATCTCATCGTTTTCTCAAGACACGGCTCGTCGACCTGCCGCCAGCCCAGAGGTTCATGAAGTTCGACCGGATAGATTGGAACCGTGCCTTCTTCAAGACATACTCGGAAAAACGCTCCATTGGCCATCTTCTTGTCAACTTCAACCGTATTTGGGTCATTCATATTGCGATGTACTACTTCTATACCTCCTTTAATTCGCCTAATGTCTACCGAGTCGAGGGACGCTCGTCGCCAGCCATGACGTGGTCAGCCGTAGCCCTCGGAGGAGCCGTCGCCACTATCATCATGATCCTTGCTACCATTGCCGAATTCTCATACATCCCCACGACATGGAACAATACATCACATCTCACCCGACGTCTCATCTTCTTGTTCATCACTCTTGGTCTCACCTCCGGTCCCACGGTCTATATTGCGATTGTCGAGCATAATGGCACAGGCGGACAGCTTGCGCTCATTTTGGGTATCGTGCAGTTCTTTATCTCGGTCATCGCCACGGTTTTGTTCGCGATCATGCCCTCAGGGAGGATGTTTGGCGATAGGGTCGCGGGCAAGTCGAGGAAGTACCTTGCGAGTCAGACATTCACAGCTAGCTATCCACAGCTCGGAAAACAGAACAGGATCGGATCCATCATGCTCTGGATATTGGTGTTTGGCTGCAAATTCGTGGAATCGTATTTCTTCTTGAGCACGTCGTTCGGCAAGCCGATCCAGGTGATGGTGGGCATGAAAGTTCAGGGATGTTCGGATAAGTTCTTTGGGAACGCACTATGCAGGAACCAGGCGGCGTTCACTCTGACGATCATGTATATTATGGACCTGGTTCTATTCTTCTTGGACACGTTCTTGTGGTATATCATTTGGAACACGGTGTACAGTATCGCGCGGTCATTCACTCTGGGACTGTCGATTTGGACGCCTTGGAAAGACATCTATACGAGGTTGCCGAAGAGGATTTACGCAAAATTGTTGGCGACCCAGGATATGGAGGTCAAGTACAAGCCAAAGGTGTGTTTTCTTTTTTCGTTGTCCTGATTACAAGTACTTATTATTACATTTTTACTCCAGGTTCTCGTCTCGCAAATCTGGAACGCCATCATCATCTCCATGTACCGCGAACATCTGCTCTCCATCGACCACGTCCAAAAGCTCCTGTACCACCAAGTCGATACAGGCGCTGGCGGCCGGCGGTCGCTTCGCGCGCCTCCGTTCTTCACGGCGCAGAACGACAAAGGTTTCAAGGGCGAGTTCTTCCCAGCGGGTAGTGAGGCTGAAAGGAGAATCTCCTTCTTCGCGCAAAGTCTGACGACGAATATTCCGCCGCCGTTGCCGGTTGATGCGATGCCTACGTTTACGGTGCTGACTCCGCATTACAGTGAGAAGGTGTGTGAGATTTCTTTTTTGTTTCTGTGTTTGTTCTTCCATGTGTTCCTGGTGATATTGGTGTTTCGACATTGGTGACGATTCATGCGGCTGTTTTGTTGAAATTTTTTCTGCTTGATAATGATGATGAAGATGACGTCATTTGGTTGATATTGATGCTGATGGAATGTTCGTGTTTTTAGACTCTACTCTCCCTGCGTGAGATTATTCGCGAAGAGGACCAGAACACACGCGTCACGCTCCTCGAGTACCTCAAGCAGCTGCATCCAATCGAATGGGAGAATTTCGTCAAGGACACCAAAATTCTCGCGGAGGAGTCGGCTATGTTCAACGGCGTGAACCCATTCGCGGGCGATGAGAAGGGCCAGTCCAAGGTTGACGATCTGCCGTTCTACTTCATTGGGTTCAAGAGCGCCGCCCCCGAGTTTACGCTGAGGACCAGGATCTGGGCCTCGCTTCGCGCGCAGACTTTGTACAGGACTGTTTCGGGCATGATGAACTACTCCAAGGCCATCAAGCTGCTTTATCGTGTTGAGAACCCCGAGGTCGTCCAGCAATTTGGTGGAAACACCGATAAGCTCGAGCGCGAGCTCGAGAGGATGGCGCGCAGGAAGTTCAAGTTCGTCGTCTCGATGCAGCGGTTCTCCAAGTTCAACAAGGAGGAGCATGAGAACGCGGAGTTCTTGTTGAGGGCGTATCCGGATTTGCAGATTGCGTATTTGGAGGAGGAGCCGCCGAGGAAGGAAGGCGGGGACCCGAGGATCTTCTCGTCGCTCATCGATGGACACAGCGAGTTTGTACCAGAGACAGGAAGACGGCGTCCGAAGTTCCGTATCGAGCTGCCTGGAAACCCGATTCTGGGAGATGGAAAGTCGGACAACCAGAACCACGCAATCATCTTCTATAGGGGCGAGTATCTGCAGCTTATCGACGCGAACCAGGACAACTACCTCGAGGAGTGCTTGAAGATCCGGAACGTGCTCGCCGAGTTCGACGAGTATGCGGTTTCGAACCAGAGTCCCTATGGGCAGTGGAACCATAAAGACTTCAAGAAACCGCCCATTGCGATTGTCGGTGCGCGCGAGTACATTTTCTCGGAGAATATTGGTATCCTTGGAGATCTGGCGGCTGGAAAGGAGCAAACGTTCGGAACGCTCTCTGCACGGTCTATGGCGTGGATCGGAGGCAAGCTGCATTATGGACATCCAGATTTCCTGAACGCGCTGTACATGACCACCCGCGGCGGTGTCTCCAAGGCACAGAAGGGCCTGCATCTCAACGAGGATATCTACGCCGGTATGAACGCCTTTGGAAGAGGCGGCGTGATCAAGCACACGGAGTACTATCAGTGCGGTAAAGGACGAGATCTAGGGTTTGGAACGATTTTGAATTTCCAGACCAAGATCGGCACTGGAATGGGCGAGCAGTTCTTGAGTCGCGAGTACTATTATCTGGGGACGCAGCTGCCTATCGACCGGTTCTTGACGTTCTATTACGGACATCCTGGGTTCCAGATCAACAACATGCTGGTCATTCTGTCGTTGCAGATTTTCATCGTGACGAGTGAGTTTTTGATTTCTTTTCTTCTTTCTTATGTGTAAATCTCAATACTATTTTCTCTCTCTAAAGTGGTGTTCATTGGAACGTTGAACTCGAATCTGACAATTTGCAAGTATACCTCGGCTGGACAGTTCTTGGGTGGACAGGCTGGTTGTTACAACTTAGACCCTGTGTTCTCTTGGATCCATCGCTGCATCATCAGTATTTTCTTGGTGTTCATGATTGCTTTCTTGCCTCTCTTCCTTCAAGGTTCGTTCTGTCGATTTGTGCTACTTGACGATAAATGTCTGACGCCGTTTGTTTACAGAACTCGTCGAACGTGGAACATGGAAGGCCATCTTCCGTCTATGCAAACAGTTCTCCTCACTTTCACCCGTCTTTGAAGTCTTCGCTACACAGATCTACACCCACTCCATCCTTAGCAATCTGACGTTCGGTGGTGCTCGATACATCGCTACTGGTCGTGGATTTTGCGACGACGAGAATCTACTTCAACATCTTGTTCTCTCGTTTCGCAGGGCCCAGCATATACCTGGGCATGAGGACGCTGATCATGCTCCTGTATGTGACGCTGACGCTATGGACGCCGTACCTGATTTATTTCTGGTTCACGGTCATGTCGCTGTGCATCGCGCCTTTCTGGTTCAACCCTCATCAGTTTGTCTTCTCGGACTTCATCATTGACTATCGGTATGTCCCCTTTTTGTATTTATATACTGTTTACACCTCGTGATTACTCATGACGTATCTTTACCTTTTCTTCCAGGGAATTTTTGAGATGGATGATGCGCGGTAATTCACGCTCACACAACAACTCATGGATTGGATACTGCCGCCTCTCGCGAACCATGATCACCGGTTACAAAAAGAAGAAGCTGGGCCATCCATCCGAGAAATTGTCAGGCGACGTCCCGCGTGCCAGCTGGCGAGCGGTGATCTTTTCAGAGATCGTCTTTCCGATCATCATGGCAATCCTGTTCGTGATCGCGTACATGTTCGTCAAGTCGTTCCCGGATGCGAATGGCAAGTTCCCCCAAGCCCGCTGATTCGTATCGCGGTCATCTCGATTGGGCCTATCGTGTGGAATGCTGCTGTGCTGCTGGTGTTATTCTTGGTGTCGCTCTTCCTTGGCCCCATGCTCGACCCCATGTTCCCAAAATTCGGCTCCGTAATTGCTTTCATGGCTCACGTTTTGGGCGTTGTTGGCATGCTGGGCTTCTTTGAATTTTTGGTACGTGCTATTTTTTCAAAATTGATTGATTATGTTCCTTTTTTAATGTCCTTTTCTCTCTTTTCTGTTCGATTCAACAGTGGTTCCTTGAGTCGTGGAACGCCAGCCATGCTGTCCTCGGCCTTATCTGCGTGATTGCCATTCAGCGAGCTGTTCACAAGATCCTCATCTCCGTCTTCTTGTCCCGTGAATTCAAACATGACGAGACCAATCGTGCGTGGTGGACGGGTAGGTGGTACGGCCGCGGACTGGGCTCGCATGTGATGTCCCAACCTGCTCGGGAGTTTATCGTCAAAATCATCGAACTGTCGTTGTGGAGCTCGGATCTTCTCCTTGGACACATGCTCCTGTTTATGTTGACGCCTCCCATCCTCATACCCTACTTCGATCGTCTGCATGCCACCCTCCTTTGTGAGTTTCTTTTCTTTTTCCTTGCTCTCTGAAAGGATGTGTTGCTCATTGGGCATCTGCCACGTATAGTCTGGCTGCGACCCTCGAAGCAAATCCGTGCCCCTCTATATTCCATCAAGCAGAAGCGTCAACGACGCTGGATTGTGCGTATTTTTAGTCATCGGATATTACAACGAGGGCTCGGTCGCTGATCCATTGCCTCTTTATGTTGCGCAGATCATAAAATATGGAATTGTCTACATCCTCGTTCTCGCCATCTTCGTTGTTCTCATCGCTTTACGTAAGCACATTCACAGTGGCTTTCTCGTTGCGCTTTCCGTTGCTGACCGGGGTATCTATCGTCTCTAGCCGCGACCCTCCGCACCTCCTTAAAATTCAACTGCAGTCTCTGTGACAGCCTGTAATGGACTCTTGGACCCTCTAATCTTTCACGACCACCCTTCAACCAACATCAGCCAACTTCATAGAACAATCCCTGCATCCAAAGCCCATTAACCCTACCAATGTCTTTTAATCTCTTTGCGGCTGCAGCGGTTTCTCATGGACCTTTTATCTTCTTTCGTGTTCCACCCCGCCGTTCTTTTCTTACACGTTTTATATATATACATCACTCGGTAGTTCCGCTTTCTACACACATCCCCACGGCGGCTATCGTTGGATTTTTGGCCACTTCTACTCAGCGCAAGGACAATTTTTAGTGTAACGCCTACCATACAAGACAATATGACCATGAAAAAAATTCTTGTCAGCCTCTCACGAGCCATTTAATGATCTCTGTTCTTTTTTATACCTTGTAATGACCAGATGATTTATTTTTTGTATGGAACTGTTTTTCATTCAGAGCTGGCGACGGTCTCGAACGAGCGCGTGATTCGGAAATGCTTCTTCGGGTTGCGGGTCGTCATCGGATGGCAGATGTAGGTGGGTTCTCTCTTGGGTTTATTTTCCTGTCTCGTTCTTTTTTTTTCTGTTACAGAATTTGTACTAGGCCTATGATATCAGGCCTGAAACTTCTGCACTGTGCAAACTTCTTTTTAACATGCATTTTGATTTCGGCTTGGAATGTTTGTTCCCATGCTACGATCAGAGAAGGAGGGCTATCATCAGGACCTTGTGGATGCCATTGGAGGTGCACAAAGTCACCCACGGATAGTTCGCTCGATTGGGCGACAAACCATAACATGTGAGTATTTTGGGTTCACTACTTGTGTCGTAACCTTGATTTTGTCGTACTAGAGTTCACCGCGGTGGGTTTATTCTTGTGATTTTCTTTTTAAATCGTATTGATATGCGGTTTTTTTTTGGTCAAGTTCCAGATTGTTGATATCGTGGTCCGCCCTTGTGCATGGTCTGCGTGGTCCATTCAGCATGATCATGCAGTCATCGCATTGTGATAAAGGAAGTACGCTTGAATGTTGAGTAGTGATGCAAGTCCATTTCTTCCGTGACTGAATGACGAAGGAGAAATTGGTCTCGCTGGCTTTTTTCTATTTTCAATGTTGAGATTTCCTGATATCTCTAGTTCTGTCGTCTGGGCGGGATGCGGGCCACATAAAAGAGGTGGTCTACTTTGTTGCTGTGTCTTTAGCACATCTTTTGCGCACCTCTTCTCTCGAACAAAATACATCGCCAATTATCATGAAAGGCTTTTTCCTAGTCGGAGCGTTTGCTCTCGTTTCTTCAGCTGCGGCTCGAACCTTCACTGTTGGTCGCGTTTCTTGTGCTCATGAAATCTAATTCTGACGTGTATGCTTTGATTGTAGGTTTACAATGCATGTCCGTTTACTATATGGTAGGCCTTTTTAATTATCTTTTCAATGATATATCTCTGACCGTTGCTTCCATTCACAGGCCTGCAGTAAATACTATCATTATTCTTTGCTACATAGTACAGTGTCCTGATGATGACTGAAGATGTTTACCGATCTGAACGTTGCTCCCAACGTTCCAAATTTTCAAACGGGGTAAGCATGTTCGATGGTACATTGGATGGCTTATTCACTATGATTACCATAGATGGGAAGCAGGCGCGTTCACCAAGGTATCATTTACTGTGCCAAATAATTGGAAGGCTGGCCGCATCTGGGTATGTCTGGTTGCCTGAGGCTAGGTTGCAGGCAGGAAGTAATCACTTACTATTCACTTTTCTACCTTTGATTGTAGGCCCGGCGCGATTGTAACTTTGCAACCAATCCCGGTCCCAACTCATGCTTGGATGGCGGTTGTAACGGCGGCCTGCTTTGTGATCCCCATACCGGCACTGTAAAATACTCTTTTCATAAAAGCGGATTTATAACTGACTGGCGTTCGTTGCAGGGTGTGCCACCTGCCACTGTAGCAGAGTGGACGCTAGAAGGTGATGGTAACCGCGATTTCTACGATGGTAAGTGCATTATTTCAAAAGTCATAACTGTGTACCTAGAATGTGCATTCATTCAGTGTCTCTCGTCGACGGCTACAACTTGCCTGCAAGAATCGACAACAACAAAGGATGTCCCGTTGCTGACTGCCCTGTTGACCTCGGTCCTAACTGTACGTCATCAGCGACACCGACTACCCTCGATCACTGACTGAAACTGCTCACACTTGTAGGTCCGCCCCAATTAAAGGGACCATTCGACACCACGGGCTTCCCCGTTGGATGTCGAAGTGCTTGTCAGGCCAATTTGGATGGTAACCCAAGTTGGTCAATTATCCTTGAAATATCCATTCTGGATGGCTTACTTTCTTTTTCTTTACAGCCAATTCCGCCAATTGCTGCTCTGGCTCGCACAATACCCCCCGCGACTTGCCCGAATTCTGGTCAGCATTAGTCATGTCTTCTTTGGCACCTACTAATCTTCGTGTTGCAAATTTAGGTGTCGCGTTCTATAGCTACTTCAAGCAAAACTGCCCTAACTCATATGCATACGCCTTTGATGAATCGAGCGGCACTGCTCTCTGGACCTGCGACTCCGGCCTTCTTGCTGATTACACCTTGACTTTCTGCCCTTGAGAACTGTCGAGTTAAATGTATCCTAATATTCGCTCGGGGAAACCTGTCTATCATTATTATTTATTCCTACCCCGGGCGTCCAAAAGATAGTTCGTTGTCGAGATCTATACCACCAATTTAAACTCAACAGATTGCTCTGGACTGTCGTTTGTCATGTGAATCGACATGTGGACCAAGTTGTCCTATTTATAGCTACCCCTCAGCATGCCAAGCAGAATCGCCAGCAGTTTCTAACAAAGACCAACATTTCCTGTATTAAATAAGCATAGCTATTCCTCCAGCTACAGTCGGATAAGCTTTGTTCACACTCCAAGGCTCGTCGCAGTAGTAATCGAACTCAATTCTTGCTCCTACCGATGTTCCGATCCGTTATTGTTCTGTAAGCTTGTAGCCATAGTTCTACCAAAGTCCACCTACTTTATGTAACAAGTGGTAAACATGGGCCCGGTCTCGTTGGCTTCCTACTCGGGCGGTTTCATGTCGATTAGTGCGTGTTTTTTCTCAGTTCTTCAAGCCATCTGGCCTTCCACCGCCGGTCAGGATATCCGATCAGGCATAAGACCGTCTATGTGTTTCTTGAATGGCCTTGTCAGAATTTCGGGTCAGCTGGTTGACCTTTCCATGGCTCTCGAGATTTCGAAGTCGCGTTCGTAAGCAGACAGCTGTGTTGCGCATTGTTGGTGATCATTGCGGGAAGGCAACATATCTATGGTATGAACTTCTTGATCTGGCCGAGGCAAGCTGAACATATTGTGAAAGCTTGTATTCGACTACTTAGAATAGTCATGGCGAGCATGAGTAAATGAAGACTATTGGAATTGCAGGAAAGTTAGATTACAACGAACCCACCGATAAGTACTAGTAGGTAGATGACTATCTAGGTTTTTTTAAAGACGGTATGTTACTTATGGGGACTTGCAATTAGCATATTTATTTCCCTGAACATCACGCGCCTCACCTCAAGCACGATCTATTCCATAGGAGGTATGGTCATTTCTCATTGCAACTATCCCCAGCAAAGCTGGCAAGAAAAGAAACAAAATACCGTTTCCTTCGCCTCTTCCTCGGGGAACGACAATGTAACCTTGTTGGTAGCAATGGAAGCTTCTTCAAGAAGACAATCAGCAGGTTTACTTGATCACATCGGATGGAGAGCTGCTGTAATTCATATAATGAAAAAATGCCTGTACCGGAGAAATTTGCTGTATGAGCAGCAGTCCCTAGTTTCTTACTGTCTGTTAATATAATAAGAATCATAAGGCTAAACTACAGAAATTAAGATTAGTCCTCTTCGCGTCTCCTCACAAGCAACTCACAAGGTGGGACCAAGTGCGTGACAAGACAACTTATAAATAGCTGATACGCTTACAAGAGTCCGAAATGCTGCCCGCTATCTTGAATATTGAACGGGCCTTCTCAATGAAACTAGGTCATCGACCAATGTTTTGATTCGGTTTGACTGTCCGGATTCCGCGCCCTTTGTGAAATTATGCAGAAATTATGTAATCATCGAGCTGTCGGCGCCTAATTAATAAACTAAAAATAAATGGCGACCCACAGAGAAATTTTGGATGAGTAGATCTCAAAATAAGGGTTCAAAGACATAATAACAAAGTACAGAAATGTTTCTGAGAAATTATCTGTAGGGGTATATGCTCCGATGGTTTATAGATGCGTTTCTACTAAATAGCAAGACCAAGTTGAATATCTCCTTTAGATCCAACAAGCCGTCGGTATTCGGGATGATGCCTGATGCAGATGGTCCCGAGACTCCAGCAAGCCTGATAATGCTCCAGTTGTGCTCTGTGCTTTGCTGGTACTGCATATCATCCATAAGCTGACACGTACCATGTGCAACAATCTTGCCGTTATAGGCAAATCACTTGTCGAGCTACGGCTCAACTCAACAAAGCCGTTTGTATCACGAGCTCCCGTTCTCGTGTGTGGTCATACAATACCGATGGTCTCATGGTGCTTTGAAGACGTGTATCGGTGGATACTAAGCCTATATCACATTTATGTTTCGAAAATTCCAATCCTCTATAAAAGAAGCATGCAAGACTGCAGCATTCATCACAGCAAATCACTATTCTCTTTTACAAGACTCTCGAAGCGATGAAGGCGACAGTGATATCTACTGTGTTTACCCTCGTTACTGGGACTGCCGCCCGCACCTTTTACGGTCTGTTGTTTCTCCGACAAGGTTCAATAACATCGTTTGTCTCACGAGCTATCTTTTTAGGTTTACAACGCTTGCCCGTTTACGATCTGGTATGTTATACAATCTTGTAACTACGAGAACTCTACCTAAGTCTTCTGTCATTTCAGGCCAGCAGTAAGCTTTTTAATCGCTCGTATGATATTCTATAATCATCATACTATTGCTCAGCTTTTCACTGACTTGAACGTTGCACCAAATGTACCAGCCTACACTACAGGGTTTGTTCTTTGGTTAACAGATATAAGGACTATATCTCATAGATATCAATGTTTAGCTGGGAAGCAAAGGCTTACACAAAGGTTTCATTTACTGTACCAGATAATTGGAAGGCTGGACGAATCTGGGTCAGCACTACGATTCACTTATTTTTTCATCTATAATAACACTTCTCTCAAGGGACGGCGCAATTGCGACTTCACTACTAACCCAGGACCAAACTCTTGTCTGACCGGAGGGTGTAATGGTGGTCTTCACTGCGATACCCGTACTGGAACAGTGAGCAAACCTTCCGTTCAACCTTTACTGTGCCATGTTAAGATATATTCTGGTTAGGGTGTCCCTCCTGCCACTGTTGCAGAATGGACATTGGAAGCTAACGGGAACCAGGATTATTATGACGGTAGGCTTTGAAATAAAGTGGCAATGATCGGGTCGATTAATCTTTATCCAGTGTCCCTCGTCGATGGCTATAATCTTCCCATGCGGTTTGTTAACTATATTATTTTTTGTCCATAAAATTGAACAGCTCGTCTCAGGATCAGTAACAATAAAGGGTGTCCCGTTGCTGACTGCCCTGTTGACTTAGGGCCTAAATGTGAGTCCGCTATCTTAAGATTAGAGTCGAGTATGTGCTCACGGTCTGGACAAATTTTGCTAGGCCCATCTGCCTTGAAAGGGCCATTTGATTCTTCTGGTTTCCCTGTCGGCTGCAAGTCGGCTTGCTTTGCTAACCTTGATGGGAATCAAGGTGAGAGTTGCATAATGGATTCTTTGACCTTTGTTTTAATTAATAATGACTTCAGGAAATTCTGCGAACTGCTGCTCAGGAAGTCACAGTACCCCTGCGACTTGCCCTACTTCAGGTAAAATCCAAGCATACAATAATCATAAATTGTTCTAATTTGATTATTTTACTCGTATAGGAGTGGCTTACTATAGCTACTTCAGTACGTTCAGTGCGCCATATTTTTTCTAAATTTCCACTCATTCCTTTGCAGAGAGCAACTGCCCGAAGGCATATGCATACGCCTACGATGAATCAAGCGGAACAGCACTGTGGACCTGTCCCTCCAGCTTGAAGGCCGATTATACCCTTACATTCTGTCCGTAGTTTCTTCCGGGATTCCTTTCCCGCCTGTTTTTGGTGCTTAAGCGTTCTCTTACAAATATGCGATAAATTGTAGTTTTGTTATCATGTATACAACCGTCTCAACAAAGAAATTATAACTATTCCACCTGAATAAACGAGTCCTGTGCTCAGGGCCTGGCATGAGTGAACTTCAAAGTTTGTCGTTCAAACTTCAACGGCTTGGCTTAGTATCGGGCGCGCCAGCCGTGAGAACCTGAAGACCTCAGCCGGAATGCCGTGACACGTTAAATCCTGAGTGTTACTAGTAAGGCGTGGTTTATCCCAATTCCAATACGAGGAATTACATTTGGAGGATTGGACCCAAATTTTGTGGTGTACGTGATGTTTGATGCCACTCGGAGACACTCTGGACGTGCAGTTTCTGATAGCATTATATGATTTTAGTCTATCTATTGGGCGTATTTAAGTATATCGATAGACGGACTGGATCAGGACTTGGAGATGAACCTGTGCTATCCTTTTTAGGCTCAATCTATTTTAGATTTTCTTTTAGATGCACTTCCCTCAACACATTTATTATGGTCGAAGGACCCAGATGGCCTGATTTATCAACCGGGAGAAGCAGGATTTCTACTCTCAGCCTGTTAAACGAAATGAAAGACCCTTCGCTAGATTCATAAACTGGGTTTACTAGGTCGGATCAGTTTCTCAGTAGGGAGGAGGGCCCATGAATGATCTAATCTGGCCTTGTCAGTCGACCAGTATCCTGCTAATTCAGAAAATTTGTTAGAGCGAAGGGCAAGCCACTGCAGTTGACGGCACAATGTGTGCGAAGATCCGCCCTTTGGCAAGGTGCATTTCCATGTCCATCAGCAGGTGTCCAAAATTACTGAGTAATTGTTCCCACTTCAACACTGAAATATCACCTTCTGAGAAGGAATTTTCAACAAGAATATAATTCTCATTGGTATAAAAAGGCAAGTCATAGACATGTATACTTCAGCTTGCTAATCACATTGAAAACATCAAGTACGCCTTCAATCAACCTCTTAAACCACTGACCAGTCTCTTAGCTAAATATATTACATCGAAAGGTGGTCGCTATGAAATCAATCTCCGTCTACCTTGCGGCAATCATGGCCGCCACAGCCACTTTTGCATCCGCCGCCAGCATCGGAAACTATGAAATTCTTACATTCGACTTGGGAGCCTGTAATACCAGCAGTGTACTTGTTCAGACCTTCTCAGGCACCGAGGCCGCTTCGGGGAGTCTGTCTCCCTTTGGCGACCCCAATGCTCTCTTTCCAAGTCTTTATGTCCGGCTCGTGCAATCTTACCGCCTTCCACACAGACACCGCGTGCGCTGTACCAGCGTCTGATCCCACAAGAGACGAAGGGAGCCCCTTTAATGTGGGATGCCAAACTTTTACCGGCGGTCCATTCAAGTCAATCAAGGTCACTTGTTGAGCACCCAAAGTACGACATTGTAAGTCTTTCAATCAATCAGGGATGACCCTATTCTACCGGAAGCGTTAACAATTTT
This sequence comes from Psilocybe azurescens, assembly GCA_023853785.1. Lineage (NCBI taxonomy): Eukaryota > Fungi > Basidiomycota > Agaricomycetes > Agaricales > Agrocybaceae > Psilocybe > Psilocybe azurescens. The sequence continues at coordinate 40,738 of JAJIRX010000719.1, read as the reverse complement.
CAATATTTTCCCTCTCATTCTGTTGGATCTCTATTCTTTTGATATATTCACCCACTCATTTCATTCGATCTCCATTCTTTCAATACAAGTCAGTGCTCTGAAAATGTAGAGATTTGCAAACAATCAATTTTGTCTGCGTCTAATTTGAATGCTTGTTCAATTCGTTGCGCATTTATTGCTCTAGTTTTGTTTCTACAGGTAATGCAGACTATATCCAGACACGAGCAGGATTTGGGTCTAGCCCTGTACTCTTTTCTTGCTTTTCCATCTGTATCAGTCCAAAGTCACACACCTTCCCATAGTTTCGAAATGGAACAGTAAACTGGACTCAGAGTCTGTTGCCTTCCATCGTTCATGGCTGTTGCGAGAGAAATAGTTGAGCAGATACTTTATAATAGAGTGATAGTAGTAGTATGTACAGTATCTCAGTTAGTTTTGTCTGTGTCTGCGCTATCGACTGTTGTCAATGACTTCAATCTCAGGTGTTCATATCATGGATCATACTTAGTGGGCGGAGAGTAACATAACAATAGGTACGAGAGTTGATTGCATCTCTTACAGAGACACTATATATGAGAGTTTAGGTTCCCACAGCTGTATCAATGCTGCGCAGTAGTATGCTTGACTCCGATTGAAAAGTAGTATCTCATGCGCAAGCCAAATTTCTGAGTCTGCCCCTAAACACGTCAACCGAATGTAGATAAACACGACCAGTCACATCATGATAACACTATCACGTTTGTCCAAATGGATCACGCTGTGCGATTGCTTCCGCTGGCCCAGCAAATTGCCAATGTTCACTCGCGGCATCAGAACGCGACTTGGTTTCGAACATCAACGACGTGAGTCAGCACGCCCTTTTGAGCTCCATTGTTCTTGAACACTTAAATAGCGTGTGCCAGCTCTAATTCAGGCTTGCATCTCCCCTTCGACATGCCTTCCCGTCCGAAGCGCAAATCCAAACCAACCAACGCTTCGACAGTAGATGTATCTCCGTCTGATGCAGTGGTACAGACAGACGGTGAGAGTGACCTGGAGCCCCCTAAAAAAAAGACAGAAGAAAGCGAAGGGCACTGCCGCGAAACGAAAGGTGAACGTAGCCAACAAAGCTCGACTACTGCCTTCTTTGAATGCGATGCCCTTGGACATCTTCTATGAGGTACGTGTATTGGAAAGCATGCTTTGACCGTCATCAACCCATTCTCTTCAGATATGCGAAACGCTCGAACCACTAGATGTGTTGCATCTCTCCTGGACATCGATATATATACACAATACTCTTATGGATAAGAACGCGACGTCTGCGCTGTGGAAAAATCCCGTTCTCTCATTGTTGGCTTGCCAGAGTGTCCAAATGATTTGAATGAGGCGCAGTATGCCCATCTAATGTTTGGTAAAGACTGCTATGTACGTCCTCTTTCTAGAGACGGTCGTCGATTCTGTTTTTTTAAAAACAATATGATGTCCAGTGTTGCCTTAAGAAGCCTCAGGATCTGCACACCATTTGGGCCGGTAGATTTCGAGCGTGCTCATCATGTGTAGAATCTACGTAAGTGACGTCGGTCTGTAAGAATTACTCAAACGCTGACTATCATCCCCAGATATTCTCCTGATATAATCGGTCACCGTGACGGATCTCTATCCAAGCTAGAGAAGTTTCTTCCTATGATTCGTATATGCCCCAAGAAACAGAGATATAGTAAGTATTACATATACAACAGGGTCTATTTCCTTTACCTTACGGATAATTAGCGCGCAACTACTACTGTATCAAGACATATGAAGCTTGGAAAGAAGAGTATACTGCTGCTGAAAATAAATCCGAATGGGTGCACGAGAAGATCAAGGAGCGAACAATCATTGAAGAAGTAAGTGGCTCATTTTTTCAATATCGACTTGCCCAATTCTGAACGCTTATCTTTAAGCACGCGCAACAATGTAGTACTTGGGCCAGATCATGGGCAGAACAATTACCAGCCCGGAGCAAAGCAAAGTGTGTTTTTTTGTCATGCTTCTGTATCATATCATGAATTCCTCGAAAATAGGGTCGTTGAGCGTATTAAAGCCCTCGGCTGGGGAAGCGAATTTGACAAGATTTTTTATGAGGGACAGAAACCGCAAAACTTAGAAAAAAATCACCAAGGCATGTCGGAAGGAACTAACGGAGCGCAGTAGGTATCCCAAAGTCAACTTGAAGCGATACTAATTTTCAACGGGATGCTAGATCTTTTGAGGCTAGAGCCTTACATCAACCAGTACATGGGAGCGATACAACGAAAGAGACTCCAAAGCGAATACTCCTCCTTTATCAGAAAAGTTGTTCCGGTTCTGAAAGATATCATTGACACTTGTACGGTTGCGCTTCCCCCAACGCACTTGTTCCCACCGCCGGAGATCTAGTGTACCTCCCGATTGTGCAGGACATCTTGAATGATACCACGCAGTATAGGAGCTTCAAGCCTGAAACCGATCTGGAATTTCTACGTGAATCGTTTCCCGACATTGTTGCCCAATGGCAACACGATGTAGAAGTCAAATTGCATGATCTCATCAGGTCTGCGTGCGGTCAAAGCTACGAGTTTGATCCCAAAACTATTCTACACCTTGCGACTACCGCTTTCTGCTGTACAAGATGTAATAATATGCATGCTGAAGGGGCCTCCATTTGGTATTCGAGGATTCCCATCCACATGCATTCCACAACCGACATTGACTGGCAACTTCTAGACAAGAGGTCCAATGAATCGGTTATCTGGAATTACAAGCAATTTATCATCTTTCGAAAGGAAGATATGCTCTCTTTATCCAAAATCCTTACCCAATTTGGGTTCGATCCCAAAGTGACCACTGCTGAACAGATGGATGCTGCAGATCTCATCTTTGAATGTGTAACATGTAACAGCCAGAATGTTGGACGATGCACGATGAGGTGGAGAGCACTGGTACGTGATTGTTTGTCCTTGCTTAAATATTCGATCGGTATTGACCTTCTCTTAATTCTCGTCTACTAGGCAGCACACATCAACAAAGCTCACACTGAATCCGGGACTTCTACATTCAAGTTGCAATTACTTGAGGGAACCGAAGCTGAATACGTGAAGAATAGGCTGGACGAGACTACCGGTCGCATGCGAGCCGAACCCTATCGTTACGAACGCCCCGATTCTAAGATTTGTGTTCATTGCAAAAGACGGGCAATGTGGTCTCTATAGCGACTCACGTACGGGGGTGTAAGTACAATATTTACTACACACCTCGGCCTTTCGATTCCATAGAATGCTTGCTTAACTGCACTTTTTAAACAGCCATGGTATAGCCCGTCCAACCGAAGCCGATATGGTGCTTAGCCTCGATGCAGATTCGACTCATTTTCATCGTTTGTGGCCCCCACGAGAAGAGCAGGATGATGAAATCCTCACTTAGGCGGATTAAGCCAAAAGAACCACCGGTTGTTCGTGTTCGCCATAATTTTTACAAGCATCCCAACCTCGACTCTGAAATTGAGGTCAAACGTAACAGAATCGTTTATACAAGGATACCAGCCCCAATTTTTCCAACGTTATACTCTCATCCATATTTTGTACGGAAACTTCACGGTGCCGGCCAATGCTATGGTCCGAATGGAGTATTACTCTTGTACCAGTCATTTTATACGTTCAATATATTAACTATGGCCATGTCACTTACAGTACCGAGATCATTCTCTCCTGTGCAACGGTATACAAAGTCGCCGGTCATGTTCATGAATGAATTCGAAGAGTTCTATATGATATGACCTTCTTATCAGCCTCGCGATATCGCGTACGTCCGTTGAGCTACCAACTTACCGAGACACGAGTCTGTGGGCTACCCCTAGATCTACTACGGGATATTGGCACGGCCATTGAGACTGATATGCCTCCTAGAATTAGTTTAATCTATCTTCTATATAGCTATCAGTGGAGACGAGCATCCAGCATGACTTCGATTCGTCATTAATGCCGGGCTACCATGATGTGGCACAGGGGTGTTTGTGGTTTAATTTGCCCTCAAACTACGACAGCACTCAGAATCGCATCCACTTTTTGGTCGTTGTGAAGCCTATGGGTGGCAACATCTGCATCATTATCCACAACTTCAAGGGTGGTTATATTCGACGATGATAATCACAAAGGCTCAGAAACTGACGCCTCATCATGTTGGATATATTTCCTGGAAATCAGCTTTCAAAGCTTGGATTGGCCGACGACAACGTATCTTTTTCGCGTTTCAATCTATGTATCATGCACTAGGGTGCGACTCCGAGGCGTCAGACCTCTGACCATCACTTTCACGGAGCACGGTTGAACATCCGAAGTCGCAGTCCGACCAACTCGCCAAATTGTCTTCTATGTGCAGAAGGCTAATGAAACGTCCGATTCTCTCTCGTTCAGAAATTCCTGATTCACAATGATAGTCATATACTCTGAGCCTTCGTTGGTTATATGGTGCCGACGGTCCGCATGAATCGTATGAACATTGACAGGCCTGTTGCATTAGGCTACTTCAAATCCTTACCTTCCTCATCTATTCCGAGCCTTCGATAAAAGTAATCGATGGGGATCATATGACATTCAAAGAAGATATTTTTATGCTGAAAACCATCAGGACCAAGCATGTATGCTTACTGTTCAGGAGGGGCATCAGACCCTGATGACTAATTAGCGCCCGCCTATCAGCTATGATTCGACTCTGACATATCGCGCTACAGCTACCGGGGATCGACATAATGTTAAGTTGCTTATCTCCTATGTGCACAGCGTTATCATTGAATCATGATAGGTCGGTAGCTGGTGAACTATGCTAATAGATAAACGAAGTGCCGGTAAATTAATAAGATCAACCTCCGACGTCAATGAGTTCGAAAACCAGGATAACGGCGAATGGCAAAGGCATCAAATCAAGACTCGGCAAGGTGCCGCGGCCACGTTAGTTACCTAACGGTCGACGCTCACTGCCAGGAGTGTGGTCAAGTGGCCGCAGTCATGCTCTTGGAGGTCGATATCGATGCCCTTAGAAAGAGGGGGAGCGCCCACGCGTTATTCACAGCGCTCCCTTGTTTGTCGGAATGGAGTAGAGTGATGCAGCCGCTGATTGGTAGGCTGTAGCCAAATCATTTGACCTGGACTGGCAGGTCGAGCCTGAATGTGGCATTGGAGTTCATTGCAGCATTTGCAGGCTTCCAGCCAAGAATGAATGAATCACTATGATCTTAGCTTTAGCACCGACAGCGCCGACAAGTCGATGAACGTGCGATTGGTTCCACTCTGGAGTACTCCATTTGCGTGGAGGAAGCATTGTAGTTGTAAAAGACGTTTGCCCTCCGGCTTCGGGAAGAATGGATGTCAGTTCTAATTAATGAAATCTAGCATGATCATGAGCATGAGGCAGATGCAAGTTATTTTCAATCTGAAAATCAATATATTTTTGTGCCACAATCGATAGGAGCGTTGAAGGCCCTGTGGACCATAGTTGGATGTTGACGGGCAAAACATACTAGTTTAGATGCCTCATGGTTACTGGAGTTCCTTGAGACGATGGGATCCTGAAATCAGCTGATAGTAAGCAAATGTGCTACGAGACCATCCGCAGGGAATCCATAGCGATAAGCAGTAGTACCGCTCACCATTTTTTGTCCCAGTGAGACCTGAATGAAGCAGATGGCCGACGCTAGTGCGCTTCTTGTGCGCTTCTGATCATGCTTGGAAGTTGCCTCGTTTCATACCAGGTACAGTCTATTCCTGAGCGACTTTTACTGGCGTACTGAATGGTAAGATGTTGCTTTAGCGGTGGATAGAAGGTGATAACTTCGATAAGGGCTTCTATCTGAGGTCATAGTAATAGTTTATTGGATGGCGATCTTGGTATTGTGGTGGTAGAATGCCACTAGAATTTTCATTTTGTCAAAGAGATGGCTTCGATTCTGCTTCGAATGCACCGCTCTTTGCCGAATTTGTGTGCCTGAGGCCCTAAGGTATATTTGTTTCAGTCGTGAATGGACAACAATAAACTATTCAGTGCCAAGATGGCTGCTAGGTTGTTGCCAATGACCAGTTGGTTTCACCAAGGTCTCTCGGACAACCCTCGATTTCACATTTTGAAAAGACTACGACTGGCCATAGTTTGCCACATACTGCGATTTACAAATGGCCTGTACCAATTTCGTTATGATCCTGTCCCCAGGTGCTAATATAGCACCAATCGAATCCGATCTGTCAGACAATACCACACGTTTATGTGGTGGCGGGGAACGTGTTGTTAGAATGCCTTACAGTATCAGACAGTGTCCCGCCACTGACCCAACGCTCCAGGACCAGTTCTCCATGCATAGCTCTGCGTATGATCTGATACGATCCAGGTTCGGACCGAGTGTGTGTAAACGACTGGCGACGAGATTTCGTCATACTCGATCGGGGACATTGGACATTTGTTGCTCTGGCCCGATCTGGCCCCGCCCCTGGCGGAGTAATTCTTTTCATGACATATATCTATCCGTCATTTTCAAGTGGTTTCTAAATTCCCTTCCCAGAAGAATCCTAAATTTGGACTACTTATTCTCTGCTCCCTTGCCACCATGGTTTCGTTATCCATGTCTGTCCAAACCTCCTTGTCCCCGGTTTCGAGCCTGCGCAAGCTGCTCAAGACAAACCTACCTACCCCGCCTCCACCCCCGCTGGCCACATACAGGAGCTCCCAATTGAGCGTTTACCAGCGTTCATCATCCAGGATATTGGGCGTCAATCCGATCTGAGAGATGTTCTGTGCCTCAGTTTATGTGTGGGTCTTTTCTTTCTTTCCGCATGACAGTGTGGAAGGTCGCTCAACCCGTTCTTTGCTCGATAGTCGCGTCCCTTGTCGAATGTCCTCGCTCCCGTCCTATACGCGGACGTCGAGCTCAAGACAAATAAGCATTGCAAAACAACGCTGATCGCCTTGGCTAAACGCCCAGACCTGATGCAGTACATTCGGCGGCTTGCCGTTCATCCTAATTGTGTCGAATGGACCGATTCAGGCGACGAGATGGACGAAGACCTCATTGCCACACTCATTACTCGCATGGCGGATCGCCTTCCAGCGTTGGAAGCGTTTGAATGGGATGGGATGGAAATGCCAGGTCCGGAACTTTGGGAGGCTTTGAAATCTTCGTGCGTGCTCATCACCATCACTTAATTTATCGCTCACTTTTAATCATTCCTAAACTAGCTGCCACATTCTCAAACGAATTAGCACGACTATTGGAGAGGATCCTCTGGATACTGCAAGTCCAGTACGCTTGTTCAATGAACACGGGGCCATAGTTTCTTATACTGACTTCAGCGGCATAGCTGTGGGACTTCGACGACCTCCGCCAATTCTCAATAAAAGTAAAATGTCGTTCTCTGGACTGGCTGGCTGGTACGTTCATCTTCGCGGCGTCGCTTATTCCCCAATTCATCATAAACCATCAGATGGCCTTCCCAAGGTCGAAAAGCTTCCAAGGAGATTCTGGGCCATGATCTTGGAGCGTAGTCCAAGACTTGAAGAGCTGACCATGGGAGGCCCTGCACCCTCACCGCGAATGTTTGACATCCGGCATATTACCTCAGGGCGATGGACGCGTCTAAAGACCCTTATTCTTGGTGACATGGTCATGATTGCCTCACACAAGGGCGAGGATCAAGCGCGAAAGGACCATGCGGCGTTCATGGCGTTCTTTATGGCCCACCCTGGACTGCGACATATTAGCCTACAACATGCCGGTGGGAGCGCTTTTTCCCTGGTGCATTTGTGCTCCCTGCGTCTGCGCTGCCGAATGTGGATACGTTTGGCGGGCCGCTGAAGTTTGTAAAAACTCTGCCTTTCCCGCAGCGATTGCGACATTTGAAGCTTACCTCATTGCATCATACGTCCTCGGCTTTTCCGCCTACATTTGCGCTTCTTCAGGAATTGCGGTGGCTGGAGTCGCTGAGTATATGGATCGACCTGTCTTTTGGGAGTCATGGCTCTCTTGTGTCTGGAGGGAGAACGAGCGGAGAAAGTCTACGAGGATACAAATATGATGACCTGACCATTTTGAACAACCTGATTTGCTGTAGGCCTGGCTTGAAGCACTTGGACATCGCGTGTTTTTCGAGACCAACTTTCAGCATTGTGAGTTTATTGCTAAAATCGAAGTTGGCGCACGTTTGTTAATTGCTCTATTCTATTAGCGCGAATTTTCGGGGATAATTCAACGTTCGTCAAGCCTAGAATCGTTCGCCCTCACCAAGGTCCACAAGTCAAATGATGACGATATGATCAGGAGCGCTGCCAGACTTGCCAGCGAGAACCCGAACTTGACCAGATTCACTTTGAGAACGACACATGACTCCTGGCTTTCTCCTGGTCTCGGGCGAGTGAAGCAGCTAGGTGTCTACGAGATACTCGAATCTTTTGATATGCTTTCCGGATCGTTTAATGGAGGTGATGAAAAGCATAAGGATGCCGAAACGAAGTCGGCCTCGACACCGGAATCCGAAGCACCCACGGCTACTGCGATGCTTGTTCGCGAATGGGGACAGAAGAGGACAGGAAAGGAACAGATGAAATATTTTGTCCATCCTCTTTCGTCGTTGCCTCCATTGAGCACCAAAGACCGGCGCTCGTCTTCATCTTCGTTGACAGGTTCATTCATCTCACCTTCGACGTCGCCGGTGAGCAATAGTTTTCCGCCATCGAGTTGGCAAATGCCGATCCAGGGCATGGGAATTGCCATTGGAACAAAGAGGCATTCGAGATCGCAGTCCGGCTCGATAAACCGCGGATCCGGCGGCAGGTTGTCTCCGTCTCCTTCAATAAAATCACAGTCATCATCGAAAAGTCAGAAGGTGCAGAATTGGAGGCCGAGGAGGGCTTCGTGTTCTGCCGTACTGGGGACGCTGCGGGGGTGTGGGATAGTGCGGCTGCGAACGGAACCAGAGCACGTAGAATCAGGGGTGGAGGTGAGGGAGAGGGTCCTGCGTCTTTGCGGTCGTCGTTCTGCTCGAGTCGGTCAGGCGGTGGTCCGATATCGGTGCAGGGACACGGCCAAGGTCAGGGGCAGGGGCAGAGTCAACCTCCATCTCATGGTCAATCACAAGTGACGTGGGCGCAGTCCGTGACTGACAAGACTCAACTTGGGAGTAGTGAAAGCTCGAGCACAGGCGGGAGCTCCCACCATGCAATGAACAAGAGTGAAAGCTTGAGCGCTGGTGGGAGTTCCTCCCATGCAACGAGCAAGAGCGAAAACTCTAAATCAGTCTCGAGACGAAACTCGTTTTCAAAAGGAGTCTTGCAGTGCAGGTGCTCATTTTTCCACCGAGTAAAGGGATTGAAAACTCATGGGAATGATCAGATCGACGATGGGTATGTTCTAGTCTGAACGTAGGGGAGTCGAAGGCCACCCCATCCATCCTATTTCTCACACGCACACATTCCTTTTCCTTTTTCCTTTTTTCCCTCTGTTCTTACTTTCTTTTTATTCCTTTTCGTCCTTTCACAGACCGATAGGCCACCGAAACACTACCCATATCACATCATTTCCACCAGCTATAACAACAGCGGTGTCGGTCTCGGCATCGATTACACCATCATATCGCATTTTCTTCAATTAGATTTTCCACACGCGCCAAATAAGTAGTACTACGCATTCTGTAGTTGTATTTCTTTCCGGAATGTACAAAACACATATACCCTTTTATCTACCATGTACCACTAGACTATGCACGTCATTTCTCGAATATCACTATTGTATCAAAATGACTTGTCCGTGTGCCACGTATTCGTCGATCTGCGAATGGCGTGGAATGGTGTTCCTCAGAGTTTTGCTGGTTACCAGTGTTCCGCATCATCACGTCGAAGTGGAGTTATAATAGACTTTAACTGCCCACAGTCGTTAGGCTTCGTGGGTAGACCGTAGCTCGCACCGCCGCTAAAATATATCTGCAGCACCACCTACACCACCGCGGTACACCACCGCGGATTTCAGGGCCAAGAGAAGAAGATACACGTTTGTAATAAATATGTACAACGCAAAATGCTGGGATGTCTCTATATGGCAATCCCCGCGCTGTAGCTCGTTATATCTGATATATTTGACGAATATTTGACTCCAGTTCTTCGCGGCTTAAATGTTAAACCGCGGGCTGCATGCCCTTGCATGCCCGACGACGGCGCGACGCGACTGGAATTAATCACGTGTGAACCAAAAATGACATAAGCTATGACGAAGTCGGGCGTATTCGCGAGCACTCCAACCACTACGCCTACGCTGTTTTTGTCAAGTTGCAAATTCCACACAACATCGTTTGAACATGTTCTCTATTGCTAAAGCTGCTTTGAGACCTTCGCTAGCTAGGTCTTTTATCGCCGGAAAGGCGTTCAAGCACACTCTGCCGGCGTTGCCTTATGCTTATGATGTGAGTAGTTGTTTGCCGGTTTTTATGCGATATGTTTCCATTGGTTTCCCTCATAAAATGCCCCATGGCATACAGCAATGGTTGAACTTCAAACATGATGAGACTAAATTTGCTGTCGTATTTCCACGACGCTTATTAACACTGATGCTTTGCTTGTTTGCAGGCTCTCGAACCTTACATCGCTGAGGAAATTATGACCTTGCACCACACCAAGCACCACCAGACATATGTTAATGGACTCAACGCGGCTGAAGAGGCATATGCTGCCACGGACTCCACGGCGAAGCGCATCTCGTTGCAGAACGCCTTGAAGTTCAACGGAGGAGGCCAGTCCACACGTCATTGGTAGTGAATGTTAAAGGAATTAACAGAGTGGTGCTTTTTCGTTATAGGCCATATCAACCACTCCTTGTTCTGGAAGAATCTTGCACCTGAAAAACAGGGTGGGGGTAAGCTCGTTGCGGGAGGACAGCTCGAGAAGGCCCTCGTCAAGGACTTTGGCTCTGTAGAGGAGTTCAAAAAGAGTATGAACACTAAAACAGCTGCTATCCAGGGTAGTGGATGGGGATGGCTCGTGAGTATCTTTCAGTTTGCGCAGGCATTTGTTCTCTAACGCCGTCCTGGTTTTAGGGATACGATCCGGCCACCCAAAAACTCGAGATAGTGACTACATCCAACCAGGATCCTCTTCTGTGTGCGTGTTACTCTATTCTCTTGTTCCAGATAGAACCGGGAGTTTTTATGAACACTTTTTCTTATAGCGCATGTGCCAATTATTGGCATCGATATCTGGGAACATGTTCGTACAATATTCCACTTTCTCATTGAGATGACTTTAACGACCATATATCTTTAATTAGGCCTTTTATCTCCAGGTATTTAAAGGCTTTCTCATGAAGGCAAAACTTTATACTAATGACCCAATCGAAATAGTACAAAAACGTTAAGCCTGATGTAAGTCCCGTTTACAACTTCTCTTGCTTTAGAAGTTGGCAATCACTTTTCTCATGCGTAACCCCTTTCTGCAGTATCTCAATGCCATCTGGAACGTCATCAACTTCGAAGAAGCTGAAAAGCGATTCGTTGAGGCTGCCTCCAAATAAACGCAGTATTCGAAGCCTCACTTCGTGGATGGCGGGAAAATTTCCGAGAAAAGTAACGGCCGCCGGAGCACACTCAGGAGCGTATTGGATTACGAAGCCTTGCAAATGTATATCCTTTGAATTCTCCCTTCGTTTTCTACTTCACATTAACATGCACAATTATTTCTCGTCTTACATTCCTATGCATGGATGCAACGTTGCAATGAACGAAGTCATTTCTTGGGGAAGAATGCCATTCAGTCTATGCATAGCTCAAAGCTCAATATCGTTTGGAACCCCTTCTCGAAGAGGGCTCCAAATACATGACCTCATATCTCATTAAGAAGCTAGGTGAGTATTCTTTCAGGCCCGGCGGCACCATAAACGACTCGTTTTCAAACTAAACTATTCGATCGACAACCATTCAATTTACCATCGAGTTTCCCCTGCATTCTCTGGTCATTCGTGCCTATTTCAAGAACTGGAGAGGCAAGCAGGGGATAAACCCCTTTAGTGTTATGCCGGCGTACGTTTTTGCGTTCTCCTTGTTTCTCCGACCATTGCACTTATAAGGAGCTCTCGATAACGAGCCCTCTTTCTCGTGTGTCATTACTGCGACCTTGAGAGTGGGAAGTAATCGGAAGACCAGTTGACTATTCTGTCATATAAGGGACGGTCGCACTGCGATACAGGATTTGATAACATCGAAGGTATTTTTCAGGGGGTCTGTCGAGCAACTGGAATGCAGTATTTTTGTTATCAAGACCACCTCTTCATATCCGCCGACGGCGCCGTATGCTTTTATGCGACCCACCCTCAGCTTACATTTGGAAAGCCTAGCACTTGCTAAGTAAGAAGTGCCTCCGCCTTTTGATCACCTTGGATTACGGATATCATTGCTTTCTCTAGCGAAGTTTGACAGTGACGCATGACTTCGGCCGCGACAGAATAGGCTTGCCGTTGCCAATACAATCGTGAGTGAATTCTATATATGTCCCTGCTCTTTATCCTACTGATGCGAAATAATATTTAAAAGGGTGGGTCTGACTTTCCCAAAGTGCAAACAAACTTTCTCGTGCACGGCTAGGTTCGCAGCGGTCAATCCTGCTCATGCCTTTCTAGGGTGATCTGCCCCTGGGCGTGGTTGGCTCCTTAGACTGATTCCAACGGCGACCTCTATTAATGTAAGCATTCATTCGAGAGTTGGTGGAGCACTTTCGCTAAGAAGATTAATGTCGTAATGAAGGTGAGAGCAGATGCTTTACCTTCACTTTATCCCTCTGACTTTCGACCTTTATAGGGAATATGAACCGGATCACCTTTAGTACTAGCGGTGATACCAGGGATATGAAGGGCATCGCGGAGGGTCTGCAACCAGTCATACTGAGTCGTGCCCAAGTCGTGTCGTGTCGTGACAAGTCGCGGCCATTTTTATAGTTCTGTATGCTCTGTTGCTGTTCCTTGGAAATTCGCTTTACTTATGCCTCTTCTAGAAAACCCTGCATGCAGGTCTTTTGGCACCGAATCACCATAAGAATAAACGAAACCCTTTGACAAACCTGGCATCTCACCTACGGTTTATTGGTTCTTCCCTTTCTCTCTCATTTTCCCTTACCCACTGTATCTTTCTCAATAACTTGTATACAATTTGCTACGATCTCCCAGAGGTAATTTCATAGTGGAGTCTAGTTGGGAGCGAGGTATGTTTGGCCGTTCTCCGCGATCTGTTCCCATTCTTTGTCAAGTATGCTTCGCCATGCAGGCCGGGTGGGATTATTCGAGCAGTTATGTACTTGGTTCTCGTGTGATTAGTTGAAGGCCGAAATTTTGCGCTACGACACGAGGACCCTTGGGGTAAGCACTTGGCAGACTCCGTTTTGTTGCATCCGACATCGTATCACCGGAATAGTTGGGAATCTGAATTTATATATATATAAGGTGGACTCGTGATGTTATTCTAATCGTGTGCATCAGTTTCTGCGAGGTATTTCGTTATGCTCACGAGGTCGAATCTCGAACAAGTGAGCTGCCCAGGACTGAATAAACAATGACAAGCTGTACGTTATTCGGCGGGTTACTTAAGTCTTACACACTACTAGGGTTCTTGAAAGAAAGCAAGACCTTACCTGTATTTAGTCTGCGGCAGCTAGCCTCACATTGCACTTATAAGATATGCTTATTATGTCGCGACGTCAAAGAAACTCCAAGTGGTAATGGGGTGCCCTTCTAGTACATCATCGAAAGGAAGTATCCGGGAATAAATCTAACTTCTGAGGTGCCATCGAACTAGGTGTAAACTGAACGAATGACCAAAAGGTTAGTATCGAAACTCAGGATTATATTCTGCACCCACCCACATCACATTTCTGAAAATCTTCTAGGAATATCATAGACGGAGAATCCAGAAATAATGTTTGAGAAATGTCAGCCGCGCTCCCGATAATTCGGGTCTCCAGCCACATGGGGTAGTTGCTGATCTAGCGGAAGTCCGGCTCATAAGGAAAATCGATATCCGATAAATGGGAGTTTGGCGCCTTCTTCCCGGAACCCAGCTCTCCAAGACCTCCCTGCTCGTTTCTGAGGGTTCAAACTTGAAATGTTAACTGTGGTCTGTGAGTCTCTTTTGTGGATCACACTCCTGATGACTGACCATCATTGATAAGGAGTGAATATAGGACAACGTGTCAATGCTATATATCATACGATCTCTTCTACTTACTTCTTTCTCTAAAGACGGTTTTAAAAGTTGCTGTCCAATTTGATTCAACTTAGCCCTTGAAGATGTACTCTCAATACCATCTTCACTCTCAGCCACTGGCATCCAGCTCACAGCCTCAGGTGTCGTCTTCAACATCGGCGTATAAGCAGCATAACTCGGGACTTCTCTCCCCTTTGATGTCTCCCCTCGAGCACGAGTGGCGCTCTATCCCGAGGGGGGACTGCCCTCATCGGTCGCCCAATATATTTCACATCAGGTCCATATGTAGGACGAACCATTCGCACGGAGCTCCATGAAATCCAAAAAGCAGATCTTGGTCGAAAGTAAACATTTTTACCCTTTTTACATCTCCTACCAATGTGAATCACCGTTTCTCGGCGCCATGACCAGATACGCGAGGGTTGATCGACGACCTCTGGACCCGCCGCCTGTGGTCCTGCTCAAGATGTTTGAGGTACACAATGCCGGTACCGATAAGGAAGAGGAAGAGGAAATGGAATACGAGTTAAGTCGCGTTCGCACTGTGGCGTAACTGGCCCTACAGCTGCCCACCGCCATTGCCTCCATCGTCAATGGTTTTTAACGCAGATTTATTTATATTTTTGCTCGCCAGTGATGTCCAAGTCCTCGGGTTGCTCTGCACAGTGGATTTGTTTCCGGTTCCTGGTCCGGACTCATTAGCCGTCCAAGCGACCCCCGATCGCGGTGGCAAAGCAACGTCGGCTCCCGCAACGCAGACGAGATTTGTTTCTTCGTCTCCTTCACCATCGTCACCGTCTTCAACATATAGCTCTGGACAGGGCCAACATACACAACAGATTCATGGGTACCGTCATAATCCCCCACCCTCTGCTTCCCCGTCATCTAGTCGCCTTTCGAAGGGCCTTTCAAACCATTTCTCTGGATACATGATGCCTTCGGGCACGTCTCCGGACGTTGTTCACCGTCTGGATGGTTATCCGATCATCGAGAATTCGAAGCAAACTCAAGCGCTCGTCGGAGCGACTTTTGTACAACCCGTAGTTATGGATTATCAAGGGAGCAAGGCGATTATATTCGTCTTCGCGGTTCGTGTAGCTTTGCTTTGGTGCCGGGTGTCCCCAGCTGAAATGTGTTTTCAGGATCTGGCAGTCAAGATCGAAGGCTATTTCATCCTCCGCTATCGGGCGTTCGACATCTTCGCGCGGCCATATAGTGACACGAACGACCTTGCTATCTCCGCCGAATGCTATGGGGCACGTTCCGTGTCTATTCAACGAAAGAGTTTCCAGGATTATCGGCATCTACAGAATTGACAAAGGTGATTCTTAAACCAGTATCTTGTATTGTAAATTCCAGACTGAGTCATACTTGAACAGCGATTGTCACTTTGGGGTGTTCGACTTAATATCCGTGTCGCAGAGCGGAGAAGGCGAAAAAGGCCGGCTTCTGACGGTAGGAGAAGCCCAACGCCGGAGTGGGTTGATTCAACTTTTAATTCGCATTGTCTACTAACGTCTGTGTCTGTGACACGCTTAAAGAGGCGGCGATGATTAAAAATCACTACGACTTCAAATCCGTTATATAGTTCTTGGCTTATGATTTACCATCGACTACGCCTTTAGCTACGCCATCTTTTTACTCTTCCGAACCATATACGTTTAAGAAGCATATATCATTTTTACAGCCTCCGTCCTTTACACCAATTCTCGAAGCATTCCCAGCCTGTGCTCTGCTGTTATGCCGTAGCTATTTTTCTAGATTATCGTTGATACTTCTTTGTTTCCCTTAAATACATGAGCTTTAGCCTCACTGACTATCCTTTGCCGTTCGCCCTTTATATCAGTGTTGATATCTGTGGCGCAATCTGTACACTGTAGTCATACAGAGCCAATCTCTAAACATGATCTGGTTTTAGCATTTGCGGAGTTGCGAATTTTACTCTGGACCACGGGTTGTCGGGGATTTGGACCCCTTTGGGTAGTCCGGACGAGATGCGACCCTCGAGCCTGGCTGGTGGGATTAATTACGGATATTAATAGAACTATTATGTTTCGGGGCCGAAAGCCGGAGATCAAACATTGAAATGCTACTTTATGGAGACTTCTTAGGTGCTATTGAGGTTTTATATGGGCGTTCATATTGCTTGAGGATTTCGTTTGAGATTGACAATGCGAGTGAAGTTACAGTCCACTTTGTTAAGTATAGACTTACAAATGGCTTAGCGCTGAATCTGATGTCCAATGAGGCTTCTTAAGGATATTCCTTTAATGGTTGGATTCTGTATCACGCGAGGAATGTGCGAACAACGGGTAATTGTGATTGAGTTTGAGTGCCAATTAAATCCGGTATCTACTATTCGTACGCTGTGCCCAACTCCAAACTCGTCTAAATAGGCCCATATTAGGTAGCAGGAAGGGATTGAAGAAGGGCCAGAGAAGACCTTGTTCAAGTTCAAAGCCTCAGCTGGCTGTCACAGTGTCAGAATTTCGAAGCTACAATTAAAAAGCCACGGATCGATCATGATCGAGTATCGGTGCTGTTCATTAACCTGCTTCGGGACTTGTTCGGGATACCAAAATCACTTTACAGCTAAATGCAAAACGGTAGACGTTTTTTAAAAAAAACGGACGTGCGCCTGTGTTTACCATAAACAAACAGATATGGCATGCTCCACAGAAACCATGACGCAGCATGTCCTCGACCTCATTGCTCCGCGTTCCCCCACTTCGCTTGACCTCTGGCCTCTTCCTCACCATGTCAACGCAATAAATCAATTGTTGACCCTATCGGCGGCGAGGAGCCTACGTAGATGGACTAGCAGTATAAAGGCCAGAACATAGCAAAAATTGGCCGTCGTTGTAGTTATAGTGTATACCGTAGCACAGCGCACTTATCGTAAATGGTGCCAAATAATGCTGCTCCACTATGTCGCCACTCTGCTCCCCAATACTGACCTCACTACGCATCAGCTCTGCCTAAATACGGGTATTTATACAAACAAAGGCGCACATCCGTTTTTTAAAACGTCTACCGTTTTGCATTTAGCTGTAAACAGACTACGTTATAGCAGCATGGCGCAGTGGCAGCGCGCGGGGCTCATAACCCCGAGGTCACTCGATCGAAACGAGTTGCTGCTAAAGCATTCTTTTGGATCTAATTTTCTTGATTTTCTGCGATTTAGATGGCAGCATTCGATTGTTGGAGTCATGTTTTTTCTTTGATATGGATCTAGTGCCTACGTTTTTTTAATTTCGTTTTTGTTCCTTTATCAACCAGGGGATATAAAATTCACAGCAGTTTTACTGGAAGCAAACGACCAACTAGAAGTATACTGACCAATAGCCTACCAAGTTGTAGTCTTGTTTTTGTCGCGCCCTCGAGAGTCAGAAAATGCTTATGTAAAATGCGGAGCTTAAATATCGTCGCATTCACTCGACGCGATGACGCCATTGAAATTAATTTTGGAGACAAAGTAAATTCTTTCAGCTGTCTTGATACTACATAATTAAACTCTATGTTCCAGGGAAAAGATTTCGTTGTCGCTTTTCGAAACTATGGGCAGGAAAAATACACGTGACTCCAGACTTTGATTGGAGACTGGCAATTGGCTACCTCTTTGAAGCTATACCCAGTTTGCATAAATCTTTGCTATGACAAAACTGAAGTCTTATATAAAACTTCTTTCCCTTAAATTTGTGAAAAACTTCCATCATGGCATTGGGCTGGAGGCGAGATAATTTGGAACTCTGCATTTTACAGCACTTGCGGCATTATATTACGGCATTCTACTCTATGTGATGATGCCTCAGAAAACGACGCGTATCTCGCTTATATGTAATCATTCAAATTTCTCGCTTCTGCAACTGTATTCAATACAATGAGTATTGGGCACTGCTCTAAGTCATGTCTCTCTGTTTTGAAAAACCTGCAGCTCCCCTGGCAGTTTGACTTTATTTAATTATTATGCCCTTCATCGCTTGACTAATCATGGGATACCTGTGATACCTTCCCTGGGACCTCAATGCTGCTACTCAGGCTGCAGAGTGGACTCAGTAACGATGAATTAGCAAATGACTTGCGTACGACGTTGATCTCAGGAGACGTGACTGCCAGCGCTTACTGTAGTTTCTATTTTGGGTTGCAACGTCATCGATCATTAGTTGCACAAATTTTTGCACCGCCACTGCCACATGTCTTTTGCTTTCTACAACTTACTCGGCCGACCTCTGATGAATCGATGACCTTCTAAGCTCCTTCTACGACTCTCATTGTCAACACAGATGATATCCGCCATCTAATTATGCAGTATCAGGTCACGCTCAAGGTTTTTCCAACTTGAGTCGCTCAACAGTCAGGCAATAGAATGCATCCTTGTTTGATTTTCCGTGGTGCGCTCTCATGAGCTCAAAACTTCGACGCTACCTCTGCATACTACTTGAATCTTCTACATCAAACTCCCTGCCTCTTTCTCCACTGGTCATCTTAAGTTATTCTGAACCCACCTTGGCCAACTCTTCGAGAATTATCTGAGACTTGATGGACCCAGGCACCTTTTATGATGCTGTGAAAGACCTCAAGAGACTTTTGCAACCGAAATAACCATAACAATATGTGATATTCGAATCTTTTTGTCTCTTCTCGAGGGGGCATAATATAATAGTGAGTTCTCATTTTTCTTTTTGTTGTCGGGGTTTAAATTTAACAATAAATCAGAAACTTGGGGTCGAGGGATATGTCCCAGTAATCATGAATAGCATTGTGGAATGTCGGCTCTTTTGTGAGTTGTGATACCTGTTCTTTCGAAGCCGAAAATGGGAAATTTACAATTTATTTCTCCGGCGATGGATCTCCATTCTCGAAACTTCTTTTACAATGCGTTCGTTTGCGCATGTATATCACCAAGCGAGCACGAAGTGTGGTGCCACTCAACCTCGTGGTTTTCGCGACAAAGCGGCGCACAATGTGACGATTTTGGTCTCCAGTTTCACCCAGACCATAGTGCCGAGATCACAAATCACACCAGCCGAACCGTTTTTCTAGAAATCACCGTTAAAAGCGCGCCGAAACACTGCGTACAGCACACAAGGCTAGCTGTGCAAGATGTCCACCCCAAGTAGGAAAATACTCTTGGTATATAAAGAGCCACTGAAGCGCAGAACAAGGTATAATAGCCCTCTCCTCCCTACTCTTGCGACACCCTCCCCTTCTTTACTTATTACTTCTAAGCTTTTTCTCCGCTCAACTCCAAAGGACAATTTCCTCCAACGACATGTCAGCCGTGAATAGTGAAACACAACCGATTTCCGGTTCGGCACTATCACCCGAATTGCCTCTGAGTGGACCAGCAGTCCCGTTGCCGCTTGGAAGCAGCGTCCGCCCGCCATCCACACGTCCCAGGCCTCCAAATCCTCCACTGTCTAAAGACTTCTCCATCTTGAAGGTCGAGACAAAGCAGGTGTCGGGTGAGGCTTTGCCAGCCGACGTCAGAGCCTATCTGGCACCGGGAGTGCAAATGTTGCTAGGGAGTCGCCACGTCATGAGGTGCACTCTTTTGAGGCAACGAAGACGTGAGTTTTCAACGTCTCGTTTACTTACATAGAGATTTCCTGACAATCGAATAGGAACAACACAAGTACCCTCCCGTATTATGGGTTGGTTCAACCAGAGACGGAAGACATCACGTTCCTCATGTCCAGACTGCATGGTATTCAAGCCATCTACAAGAAAGCAGGTTCGGTCGATGAGCCAATGCTCATGGATCACGAAGTGCCGACCGTAACAACTGTGTCGTTCATGCACCTGATCATGGATAACGATGTGCTTGTGGACCATCTCGAGCGTGATCGCTGTCGCGTTCGAGCGCTTGAAGCACGCCAGGCAGAGTTGCAAAGATCGCAAAGAGCTCCTCCACCACCCCCGTATGAGAGCCATGACTTTGAACTTGTGCACTCCTATTTCAAACGCAAGCGAGAAGACGATGAGGAGTTCGATAGGCGGGCAGAGAAACGCGCCAAAGCCGATCACACCAATTCCAACATATCGTTCTATATTATGGGCATCGCCACCGGTGTTGCGTTCAAGTACTTGCTATGAGCAAGTTGTCAGCCAAATAGTCAGTGGTAGTCATCGTCGTCATAGATTCTTCTCTTCTCGTGTACCTGTAATTGTCATGGAACAATACCTTTCATATAACCGTACCGTAGTCCGCGCCACCCAAGTCCTTTCCTATTGTTATGTATCATTTTTATCATCACCGGTAGTACAGCTCAATATCCGTCCTCCAATAGTCGTTTGAAATTTTTTACTACGTCGACGATCCGCGTCGTCTACGCGTAGACAATTGTAGCGTCTCTTAAGTTTTATTCTTTCTGATGTGTAGATTGCATGCGAGTTTTCTGGGCGGTACTACCTGGGATTTCCATCGGCTACGCTTGCAGGCAAAACCCTTCCAAAGAATGGTCGAATGCATGTCTGCGCTCTGCTTTGAGCCCTCTTTGTACTGTTGCAAATAGAACGCGCAAAATTGTATCCTTAGTCGCCCATATAACCACGGAACGGGCGAAATCGCCAACAGGATGCAGCCACTTCCTCCGAAAACTCTCAGTCCTCCAACACAGAGGCGAGAAACAAGATATGATATTGAAACAGTAATAATATGGAAAAGATCGTGAGGCACATGTTCTGTATAGAGAGTGAGAGAGAGCAAGAGAAAAATAGTGCATAGAAATGGAAAATAAAATCAACAGCAGAGTGTCAGTCAAACCCGCCCTCTCTACCTCCACTTCTTTGGCACTTTTTCACTACCTCCGCTGCGCAAACATAGTCGGTTAGATGTATCTAGCTTTCTTGCCCGTTACTTCTACGTCTACAGTCACTTCCCTTCCTCCTTCGTCTTCAAGAGAGAGAAAATTACAAAAAAAAAAAAATAGAAAAGAAAAGAAAGCAGATTTCAGAACAGAAAAAGGATAGCGAAAAAGACAACACAAGAAGAAAAACCATCCGCCCAGCCGTTCTCATGATCATCCATCGTCACATTACCTAGACAGCTATCACCTGCCTGCCTGCCTGCCCACGCCCTTCCGTTTCCGTCCCTAATGCTGATATAAATACATGTTCATAGATCATTCAATGTCCCTTGATTTCTTCTGGTGTCTTATTTACAACCCCACTTGAGCGGCGCTCATTGTTCAATCCCTATAATAACGTCCGCTCGGTCAGCTCCGTGTTCAACAAGTCGATTTTTAGAAAAGCCTCTGCTGGTCGAAAGCATCGGAAGGAAATGGAAGGAGAAAAAGGTCCAGGGAACCGCGACGTCGACGACGAAGAGAACCGGGGCAGATATATGGAGAGTGGTGATGTGATGAAAAATAGGAAGGAAGAGGAGGAAAGGTGCTTCACAATTTGGACTTTCGGGCGTCGAGCTTCTGCTGCAATTTAGCCTAGGAAGGGGAGAGAAAGAAAGGTGAGCACAGAAACCTTTTCGTGTCACAGAAAAAAAGCAAGACAGCGTACCTTGACAGCATCCAGGTAGAGATCAGTGATGACCCAGTCCTCCCTCTTCATGTTCTTTCCATGGATGGCAAGCGCCAGATCCTTAGTCATAATCCCATCCTGGTCAATGACCTCCACACACGCAGCCTCAAGATCCAACGAGAAGCTCCTCAGAGCGTCATTGCCGTCCAGCTTCGCACGGTGCAGCAGCCCACGGGTCCACGCAAAGATCGACGCGACGGGGTTGGTGCTCGTCTCGTTGCCCTTCTGGTACTCGCGGTAGTGGCGCGTGACGGTGCCGTGCGCGGCCTCGCTCTCGATGATCTGGCCGTCGGGGGTGAGCAGCTCGGACGTCATCATGCCCAGCGAGCCGAAGCCCTGCGCGAGGATGTCGGACTGCACGTCGCCGTCGTAGTTCTTGCATGCCCAGACGAATCCCCCTGAGGACTTGACGGCCTGTGCGACCATGTCGTCGATCAGACGGTGCTCGTAATAGATGCCTGCAGCCTCGAACTGGGATTTGTATTGACTGTTAATCGTAATGGCACAGGTTAGTTGGGATTCCCCTTCCGTTGTTGGTTTTCTTATTGAGAAACTAACCCGTCGTAGATTTCCTGGAAGATGTCCTTGAATCGTCCGTCGTATTTTTTCATGATGGTGTTCTTAGTTGACATAAACTGCGCGGTTACATCTCGATTAGCGCTACAAAAATCATTCAGTGGGGCAGCTCAGTCTTACCAAAGGCATCTTCTTGGCCAGGGCCATTTTGAAGGAAGAGTGTGCGAAACCGGTTATGGACTAGTATGTAGATCAGTACGTCGAACACGCATAAAAGCGGGAGCTGATAGACGAACCTCATCAGTGTTGTACATGGACATGGCGACTCCGGGACCTTTGAAGTCGTAGACATCCATAACTGTAGCGGGGGCACCATCAGCGGGTGTGTAGACAAGTTGAAGTTTTCCAGGTCCGGGAGCAACATAGTCGGTTGAGCGGTACTATATAGCAAGGACATCAGTCAATGGTCAAGAAAGTAAAGATGGAAAACGTACTTGATCACCAAAAGCGTGTCTGCCGATGACGATTGGGTTAACCCATCCTGGAATGGGTTTGGGGATCTTGGACAGGATAATGGGTTCACGGAAAACGGTGCCTCCGAGGATGTTACGGATCTGAGAACAAAAGGCCGATAAGCAAAAGATATATGTCGATGATGAAGGTAGTACTCACGGTACCGTTGGGACTCTTCCACATCTCTTTCAGGTTGAATTCCTTCACACGAGCCTCGTCGGGTGTGATAGTTGCGCATTTGATACCGACTTGGTGTTCCAAGATGGCATTTGCAGCATCGACAGTAACTTGGTCGTTGGTCTAGACGAGTGGATGAGAGTAGGCCTAGGCGTTATGAATGGAGGTAACATACTTGATCTCTGTACTCCAATCCCAGATCGTAGTACTTGATGTCCAATTGGAGGTAAGGAAGGATAAGCTGAGCAATGCCCAGTCAGTGACGAACAAGATGCGAGAGGAGCAAGAGTATCACACCTCCTCACGAATCTTCTTCCAGATGATTCTTGTCATCTCGTCACCGTCCAACTCGACAACAGGGTTTTGCACGACAATCTTTTGGATAGCTCCCGACATAGTGTCTGTGAATGAGGCAGAAAGGGCAAGTAGTTAGTCTACGGAGAGTCTGGAGCGGATCTGAGAGATAAAGCAGGCAGGGTCGGAACGGGAGGTTGGGCAAAAGTATTGAGACGGGCGGAGAAGGAAAGACAGAAGCGGGGAAGTAAGGCATGGCACAGTCGGATTGGCGGGACTCCTTCGTCCCGAAGGCATCATAAATATGATTTGCACGGAGACAAGAAGCAATTCGTTTCAAATAAACCAAGAAAAGAGTGAAATACGGAACGAGCAAGCGAAAATGGGCACCAGGTAACCAAAATACATACATTTGGAGCTGGCAAATCCTCGATGAGGTGCCGATAGCGAGAGAGCAGGTGTCCAAGCCCTGTTCATAGGGACTTTTGCCGACAAAAGACGGGCATGGCGAGCAGTAGAGGACCACATCGTCGGAAGCCTGTTGGTGGTTGGGTGCGAATGGCAGGAAACCTGTTGTCCAACAAGTCAGGTCCCAAGCTTGTCGTTGTTTTGTCGCTGCGACTTTTGTGCGTTCCCTGTCCGGATGATATTCGCGATAACGCCGAAAGAGTCAGAGAGCAGGGCCGATACGACGCGTGCTTGCTGCGGCCACAAGTTGACCCGGACGTGAATAGGAGTTCAAGATCGTTCAAGTTGTCGACCACAATTATCAACCTCAAATATCTAAAAGGCTCTCTTTCTAACCCAGCTCAAACCACCGAACCTTTGCCGTATACGTATTCCCCGCACTATTTTTACCCCACATCGCCTGGCCAGCGGCCACGTCTACCCGGGTTATCGCGTATCACCGTGATCAGTCATCGTTGTTTCGTTGTCTTCAGCCGTTTTCATGTGCAAATGCGTAGCAGATGACTTATTTTTTCTCACTTGCCACGTACAGTCACGGCACCAAGACCAATCTAGAATGGACTCAGATGCACCTTTTGCAATCGTTGCTCATCCATCGCAGGTTATTTGCTTACTTCTAATGTTCTCTAGAGTGCATCTGTGATTCATCGCGAGGATACAAGAATTTCGAAGTCGCAACAATTCTCTCTCATCGAATCTGGAACGCCCCTTACGAAGAGGGTCGCTTACAGCAGCGCGACGGATATCTGTGTCGCCGTCTTGATGCGTAATGTGCAGCTCTCTTCATGCGTTATGCATCTTGTGAAGGATTTCTTCGCACACATTTTTCGATCTCAACATTTCGGCACCCTTCCCCCCCTATCGAGGCCAATCTGTACCAGGAGAGTCTCCTGACCAGACCAACTCTTTACCGTCTTTTCCCTATTATCTGAGTCCACCTACGCTTGGGATTTTGTTAATTTTGCCAGGCACCTATGCTTCGTGAAGCAAGAAGTTACAGGGTAATCTGACCAGGATCGATCTCATGCTCTTGTTTGGACCTGACGCGTTCAAGAGTCTCTGAGGACGAGAAGTGTTTGATCGATTTTTCGCTGTATTAATCGATAACCCTTTCCTGCCTCGTAAAGTCGATCCCCAATCATTTCTGCTTTTATCTTCTGGGACAGAGGGTCGATGACTGTGACAATTGTTTTGCGCAATGGCTTCCCAGCTAACTTCTGCTAGAAAGGACCTGTTCGTCACAGTATGCTGATTCGTTTACACCGCCTATATGCCCTGACCTCGGTTTGAACGATGTTCTAGTTCCAGCTGTAACATTGGAAGTTGGAGACGTATCAAATCTAAATACACTCAGGCTATTGGGTCTAGAGACTGGTTTCCGAACACCCCCATCTTCTCAACAGAACACTCCGACACGTTATGTGGGGAATCGTGGGGACATACCACAGGATCGATTTTTGGAAAACCCTGTTTTGATATAGGGATTTCTGAGCGTTTAAAGGTCAGAAAACAATTAATTTACTCGCTGCTTGGGGTGACACCTCCTGTGCGTCCGACGCGCATTGTCACGTCACCGGGTCTTAAGAACATCACGTTCGCGTGCCCACACGGCTCCAACACGGCACTGCTTTTAGATTTTGCCCCGAATTCCGACATACATATGCGAGTCAGTGGAACACTTCTAGCTTTATACTTCCGATACTTGAACGTGAACTTTGCATTGGGTTTTGATTTTATCCTAAATTCAAGACTTCCCACAACAATTCCACAATGTTCTTGCATCACGGTTCAACTCGAAAATGCAAAGTCCACTTGCCACGCGCTGCTCAGTTCGAGCAACAGACTGACGTACCACAGCTAGAAGAAGGCATGCTCGACATCCAGCCTCCAAGCAAAAAGTGAAAGAATGCGCCAAAAGATGCTTCGAGGTAGCCGTTGAATAAGAAACCGGCGCAACTGGTATGTGTTGTTAATGTCAATCGAAAGCATTTCGCTTCCAAAACTGATATTCCGTTGCATCAAGGCTCAAAGGAAAAGCCGAAGAATTAATGCAAATTCTGATAGTCCCATGGCTCAAATCTTACAGCAGGTAGAAGAAGGGCCAGCAAGTTTTCAAACAATGCCTACAGAGATCTTGTTCTGGTATGTTTTGCTCAAGCCTCAACGTTAGCCTAGTGGCTCAAGTTGGAAATATTTTTGACATTAACTAGATCTTCGAACAAGTCAATCCCATTGATCTGCTCCATCTCTTGTGCATATCGATTGTCTTCCATGCTATTCTCAGAAGTAAAGCATAGTGCTTGATTTGAGAGTAATCTAGGTATTATACACCTGGGATACTCACCTTCCCTCACGGTGTTTGCTCGTAAGTTTTCCATCAGACTATACTCAGATGTTGAATCTTACAAGCTGTGGGGCTCAACGCTGAAGGTAAATCGAATGCAACCACTCATCGGCATCTTGCAGTTCATCAGACCTGGCATGAGGAACATAAAAACGGTGAAGACAATATAAACGATAGAGCGAAGTGGGCAAACACTAAATCGAAGAACGAAAGTTATAGAAGCCGTAATGCCCTTTTGTATCATTCCCACATCAATGAGCTGATTTGCCATTTTATCAAGCACGCTGAGAGGTGTGAAAACTGGGCCGAGTAATGTCAAAAGGAGCTGATAGCTCAAAGTGTAACTGTAAGTTGCTGGTCTTGATATCTGGATTTACGATAACCCAAGTCCTTCACAGCGTCTTTAATCATGTCAAAGCCTTGGGCTGGGAGGACGAACTCAGCCGATTCACCGGTTCGTGCGAAGCAGTTCAAAGTATAGGTTGCGTCAAAAGGTCTGCTCGAAGGTTATTACAGAAGCTGGTAAGTCCCTTTCGCAAACGTGATGGAGCTCTCTGATAACTCAACTGTGACTCATCATATCTTAGATCTTGTAGGCCTGGAGCCGCACCTCGTCGATCACATGTTCTGACTGCAGGAACAATGACTAAGGACTGAGCGCTATGACCTTCTCAGGAAAAGATTACTGGTGTTGATTAAAGCCATCAAAGCCAGCAAGCTGGATCTTCCCCAAACGCGCTGGTTCCTGATGTTGCCGACATCTTCGTGCACCCGGTTGTGCAGGATATCATAAATGACACTGCACATGAGGATTTCTTGATAAACCATCTCGATCCTATGTGTGCGATGTCTCCAGAAACATGTCTGGAATGGCAGCACGAAACGGAAGTTAAATTGATGTCTATCATGTCGTCCGAATGTGATAAATATCACACTTTCGATCTGACTAAGGTATTACATCTCTCCACCTCAGTCTTCTCCTGCGACCGTTGCCTTGATTGGCTCTGATAGATGACGGAGACGACGGTCTCCTGCAGTATGCTAGAGTTCTTATCCACGAACATACAAGCCACGAGGACTACCCGCATAAAAATCCTTTCGTTCTGAAGACCTGCTCACAGAATTTGGTTTTGACTCGAAGGTGACAACAGCAGCAGAAATAGACTCCATTGATCCCATTTTTAACTGCGTCTCATGTAACCTTCCCCGCCTGGGTCGCGCTACAATGAAGTGGAGGATGGTGGTAAGTCTTCGTCGTGGTTATTTCGACGCACCGAGGTTAGAGTGGTTAGTAGTGCATGCTAATGCTTATCTATTCTCTACTCGAGCGGGCTGGATCTGGAAATCGATCATCGAGTGGACCCTGAAATAGCAGTTTATATCGCCGAGATGATTCTACTTTTGTTGAATAGCTCCAACTCGACTCGCCCCAGGAAAGTTAAGTCAAGAAACACTCGCCTTATGTCTTTAATTTCCACCTGCGTTATCGCGCGATTCCCACGGTGAACACACAGTACCACTGCAATCAGTGATATAAGCGCCCACAGCACACCTTGAAGGCAGTGCCCCTCACTCGATCGGACTATTTCCACTCATGTTGATGGCAAGTATAGACTCTGTTTTAATTAAAAATCCATCGTTTTGAACGGCTGATACAAAGGATCGCTGTATTGACTCCTTTGGCAAGTCGAAAGGGCATGGACTAGATCACTTTTTCATTTAGACTTTCCTTTCTATTCTTTGCTCTGGTTATTCTGTGTTTTATAATGGATCTCGCCATCGGAATCGCGTCGTACTACTAGTGACAACCCACATTTTTATCTCGCGACTACGCCGAAGATGGATGGATAATATCTAAAAATAGTAGACCGGTGCTCACGCTAGTTCCGGAAGAAAACATGAAACAAGAGCTTTGGTATCAATAGAATAAGCTTCAATCATGAACATTCAAGTATGTTTAACTCAATCTAAAACATAGAATGTGAATTTAGATACCCTGACAGCTGGGCTGATGTCCGAGCTATGCGCAGCTTACATGTGTAGAATATGGAAAATGATATAAAGGATGGGCGACGGGACTTCATTAATATTCTTCAAGCACTATATTTTGTATTGTCGGTAAGAAAGCCAAAAGAAAACCCTTGATCGATCCAACCGGAAAGGCTCACAAAGCCGCTTTCAGTAGTCCAGAAATGTCAACTGAAGCCACTGGAAAAATTGCTCAAGAATGGATTGGCTATGTCCAAGACAATCACTACGAGAAACTCGATGCACTCGCTGCCCCAGATGCCAACTGGTGGGTTGCAGGACTAAAGGAAAAGATCCCCGTTGCAGGGGATATGCCTTACACTCAACGTCGCAAAGCCACACAAGACCTTGCTTCGGGGGGCAGAGAAAAGTACCACGAATCTGGTCGGGTTGACGGTTGAAGATAATGTGGCTGTCCTTGAAGTCTTTAGGACTCTCGATGGACCTGGAAATAAGCATTACGAGACCTACGCAATTGTGAAGCTGACGGTGGTCAATGGAAAGATTCAGGAAGTTAGGGAGTACATTGATTTCTTTTCTCTTTACAAATATTTTGGTATTCCGGGATTCTAATAGGATAGAACGTTCTAATGTTGTGTTAGCTACTTAGATAGGGATACATAAGATTCAACACATACGTAACGAGTCCTATATATATATGACCATTTTTAAGCTATATTTAGCACGGGGTCACTGAGCATCGTCGACACACTCAGTCTGAATCTCAGCCATTGAAGTTCCTTTATATTCGAACATTGAAGTCACTTATAACAAACCACATACTGTCTCAGTTTTTTGCACCCAGTCTTTATTACCCTCTCATTGTCTGGTTATTTGTATTGTTAAAGCCAACCGGCCGGTGTATTTTGAAGGAATACCTCATGCCCAACGACGCTGACTCCACAAAACTCATACAGAATTCCAGTGCAATAGGACCCAGGTTACTTAAGAGACAACACCATTGCCTCGTCCATCATTCATTGAAAGGAAGTATGGATGTCTATTCAGAGTCTGACACGGGCTAACGCCTCAAATATTATCAGGATTCCAGAGAGGAGAATCGATGTCTTGCATCGTGCGAGGAGCTCTACCAATGCCATTTGAACTTTTATTTTCCTTTTTTCTCATTCCCTTCAGCTATTGTGGCATATACAACAAAGATATTGTGGAAGACCGCATTACAGAAGCCACTGCTATCCGATATGCCTCACCGGTCTGCATGCCGTGTGGCTCTTCGGTGCCCTGATCTTTGGGAATGGTGGTCAATATAGACTTCAGTAATTCGGCGTGGGTGGAGGAACTCTTGCGTCGGTCTTCTGGACCTTTAGTCAACATTTTCGGTCACGAGTTGTACCTCACGCCGAAGTGAATCAGCAGTTTTGAAGGAGATCCATCTCATACGAGATTTAATTGGCGACTTAATCAAGTCAGTGTCTGGCGAAACAGGAATCGGTAAAGTTGGTCAAAAGATACGATTTATATCAGGCCGATAACTGTCCAATGTTCTATGTATATGACTAAAATCCGGGAACGCCAAGATATTTGTAAAGAGAAAAGAAATCAAGGTACTCCTAACCTCCTGAATCTTTCCATTGACCACCGTCAATTTCACAATTGCGTAGGTCTCGTAATGCCTATTTGCGGGTCCGTCAAGAGTACGGAAGACTTCGAGGACGGCGACATTATGGTCAGCCATCAATCCGACCAGAGTTGTGGTGCTTTTATCAGCTCCCGAAGCAAGGTCTTGTGCAGCTTTGCGACGTTGAGTGTAAGGCATATCCCCTGCGACTGGTATCTTTTCCTTGAGTCCTGCGACCCACCAGTTGGCATTTGGGGCGGCGAGTGCGTCGAGTTTCTCGTAGTGACTGTCTTGGACATAACCGATCCATTTCTGAGCAATCTTTCGAGTGGCTTCAGTTGACATTATTGGCATGCTGAAAGCTTTGTGAGTTTCCTCCTCAGTTGAAAAGAGAGCGTGTACTGTTTATCTTACCAGGATATACAAATGATATGTAGCAGTGCTGTAAGAACTGTCTCATTACCCATCCTTTATATCATTTTCCACTGTCTTCTGGACAGCATACTAGCTCGGCACTTCGGGTGTCGGTGAGCTTATATAGTCAGGTACAGGAAAATGTCCGTGCCATGTCCGTACCGTCAGTGCATGCCTGTGCATGTCAGGCTAAAGTCAGTGCAGTACCAATTTTTTTATAATGTTCTCACCCATGTGTAAATACCTTATCTGCTGGTCTCAGTGTGCTGGACAAGTGTTAGATGTCGACTATAGGCAAGTCTCCGACTTGATTTTGATGGCTGTGCGGATGGGAAAGGACCCTAAAACCACCAATTTGGTGACTTGCGACTTGCTTGTAGGTCGGGCCGTAGATATCTAAAAAACAAGTAGATTTACATTTCAAATTATGATCAGGTGTATAAATATGTGAGAAATTTAACCACAGCATATCTGATGAACGTACCATAAACATATAGGAGTTTGCACAGGGCCGCATTTGGTGGCTGTGAGAAAGTATTGATCCGCTGAGTGCTAATCCGTGCACAAGTAAGTGGTATTTGACATCAGTGAGATGTGCAAAGTAATAGAGTTGTCGTAAGGTAGGGTCAACCACAAGCTGCAAACGTCATGTGAGGTGACTCTTGTGACCAAGCTGCTCGTCCAAATCTGGACAAATTCTGATATTTTTCGTTATTTCACTGTACGGAATAAAATTAAGAGATCGACAAAATGAGAACTGTTCTAAATTGTATTCTTAACATTCTGGCAAAGTTTCAATCTTATCGGATCAGCCGATAAAGAGGAGTTTCCCTCGGAGTGTCATATCAGTCCAATATTACCCACAACTGGTCAATACAAAGTGAATTTTCCCCACTCTGGGATGTCGATGCATCCGGTTGAGCCAACGCATCCTCATCGTCTGAATTATTCATCTATGATCTGTATGAGATCGTGGTTTTCCCCTTTTCAAATCGACTTACACTCTCATCTCCCGACAATCTTTGTAGGTTGTCTTCATCTGATATGTCGATATTACCAGCACGAAAGCAGCGACGTTTGGCTATGGCCACCTGTATATTGCTCTGACGAGATAGTGTTGCTTTTCGCTTGTGAGGAATAGTCAATGAACGAGTGTACAAAGCCTTCTTTGTGCAATCTCCTGGCAATCTCTGCATGGACCACACAAACCGGAAACTACATCACGAGTTCTCATATTTTTATAATTTTGACAGTACCTATAGATAGATAGGGCCTCTATCTACAATCCTCATTTTCAACATTTCTGAAAATCGTTGGAGGAACACATCAAACACGCGTTTAGTGCTAAATTGGCGTGTCTCAAATTTGGCTGCCTGTCACGTTGCTCACGTGACGTTTGCAGCTTGTGGTTGACACCTACCTTACTATGGGGACCGGCAATGCCTGTGAAGAAATTGTGATATTTGTTCTTTGTTTGTCCCCGATGAACAATCCTGATTCGTCGGTTCCTCGAATCACTCGCTTTGCTCCGTCCATGGTGTGCCTCCACATCCACAAAAAATCGCCTAAAATTCTTAAAATGTATAATATAAGTTGAAATCAGTTTTGTTGGTTATAAAATAGGAAAGTTCAAAGTTTATACCAGTAAAAGTTGTAAATCTGTGATTAAAAGCATCTTTGTGTGCACCAGATAGAAGGGAAAGTGGAATTCAAACCAAGGAACTGTTTGAATACTTATTCCATACCTATTTGTATAGAAGAAGCGGAAGCACCGGGCGGACAAAGACAAACGGCAACAGACTGTCATTGGCCTGTCAAACTGCACGCGATCACTGTGATCCGTGGACTTGACATGCCATTGTACTATAGCTCATTCCCTTCTGTTGCTCCCCTGACCATCGCTTCTCTGGCTCTCTCGTTGCTTAAATTGCTCGCATATAGCTGGAACTCTCTTTCCCAATGGCTAAGCTTCAATCTAAAGCACAAATTACTCAGACACTGGGACTATCGAAGGCCCGGAATGCTACTTGTGATCTTGTCGAATCTGGACCATTCTTGTGCTCTCCTGTACCAAAACTCGCCGCCAAATTAATTCTAAGAAGTTTACAGATGAGACTCTTCGACTAAAGAGGGATATTAAAGCTCTGGAGCAAAATCTGTGGGAATCTGGTGGTCAAATCGCAGCCCATGCCCTCAACCTAGAGGCCAAGGACAGAACTATTCTTGATCTGCAGGCCAATTTGGAAAGATCTGACAGTACTGCTCGAATACTTAACCAAAAATATCTGGAGATTGTTAAGTCACTGGAAACTGTTTCTGGAGATCTGAAGAACATGAAAAAGCGAACTCAAAGACTTATCCATGATTGCCAATTTGCAAAGGCGAAGCACAATTCTGACGTACAGAAACTGGTAAAGGATCACCAATTGGCCGAGGAGAAGCACACAACACACATACCTAACACTAACAGAAAACATCAATGTAACTTCTAAATTGTCTGGCGACGCACTAACGGCTCTTTCTTTGGCAAACGAATTGATTGAGAAGCTCAAGGCCTCTCTGAATCATGAAAAGACTGTCAGCACCGAACTCCGAAAAAGGCTCACCGCTTTGATATGCAATGACTCTGCGCTCAAGAGTCTCTCAAAACTCCCGCCGTTGCTTTAAATCAAAAGCTTCTTGGTCAGCAAAAAAGGTGGGGTCTACACTGCACAAGCACGGCACCTTGCTCGAGAACTTCTAAAATCTGGTTGTTCTTTGGAACGTGTCAGCGATGCGATACTTGCTTGTGCAAAAGCGTTTGGAATCAAGGTTAAAGGTAAAATTAGTGGGCGTACAGTTTTACGTGCCTGGGATGAAGGCGGATTCTTTGGTCTAATGCAGCTTGGTCGTGAAATTACTCATTCCGCGAGGTATTTTTCTTGCTCTTCAGTCATTTAAGGACATCTGAGTGCGGATTTCCTTTAGGCTTTGGAGAGAGTACTGACAGCACAGCTCACCGCAAGATCACCTACAAAGCTCATCATTAGTGATCATCAGGTTTATTATAATGCATTTGATTTGATATTTTATTATAAGATGAATGTTTACAAATATACAAATATTTTTATATATCAGGTGGTCATATTATATATCTAATTGGATTACATGGTCAGAATTTATAACTGTAACCATGTTTAATTGTCATACAAGCCAGGGGTATAAAATACCCTTCAAAATGCAAAATTAGCGGAGTGTGAAGGGTATTTTACACCCCTGGCCTGTAATATGACAATTAAACATGGTTACAGTTATAAATTTCTGACCCTTGAAGTATATCCAATTAGATATATAATATGACCACCTGATTATATAAATATATTTGTATATTTGTAAACATTCATCTTATAATAAAAATATCAAATCAAATGCATTATACATTGAGGGTAAACCCTTGATGATCACCACTCATCATGTAACTCTTGCTGTACCGTCTTATGAGCCAGGTATCAATGACTCAGACACGTCTACCTGGACAAACCATATTTGATTTGTACAAGTTGAGCCTGCCTTGGATCACACGGCCAAAACCCAGTTCGAAGGATCGAAGGATCTGGCTTCAAAATTGCAATGGCATACTTGGAGAGTCCCCTATCTGAGCGAGATGGAATGAAAATGGAAACAAATGACTGGGTGCGCAAGGAAGAATTCCAGAATATGGACCATGCAGCAGACGGAAAGAAGAAATTTAAATTAACTGCTGAATGGAAAGAGGAGGTGATATGTGAAGACCTCGGAGAAAAAGCTATGGACGAAATGGATGCTGATGAAATCATGCAGGCTACATTGTCGATTCCGCAGGAGGATATAGATGCTGCGCGTGCAAAAACCTGTAATTATTTAACTCCGAGAATTTTAAAACTCAATTCTAGCTCACCATTTTAAATTTTCAGTAGCGAACTTATTTCTGCTGCTACCAAATTGCTGGAGATAAAGCTAGGGAAAGCTGTTCTAGATGCGCTTGGAGAAGACGAACAAAAGTGCCTTGTTGGCTTGCTATTTGCTGGCTGCGGTGGCCATAAGGATCTCAATTCATTCAAATATGGCATCTTAAAAATGAATCGTACCTGGGAAACCGCAGGACAACCCCCACCTGTGCTTCTTGCAAACAAAGCCAATGACACTGTTATCCAACTTGGTGAGGAAGCTGACAGTGCTGCAGTTCAGCCGCCGCAGTAGATTCTAGCTCTCGTGGTGGTGTAAAGCTTGTTAGTTTGGCTGGGGCTCTCTTCAATCACAAATCAGAGGAGCAAGGATATCAGGATGTTCATTGCATGTTCATGGCCAAGCACAAAAAGGAGAAACATGGCATCACAAACAACAAGAAATTCCCGGACTCATCAAATACCCGATACCAGTCTCATTCTTACGGTTCTGCTGAGCTTGTAACCTTTCTCAACCTCTATAATTGTTACAACAAGTCTTTTTTCTTTTTTCTTTTCTCTTTTCTTTTCTTTTCTTTTCCTTTTCTTTGTCATCTTTCACATCATTGATACATCATTGTACGCTCTGATGAACTTTACTTTCACTTCCATCTTTTATGATACATCTTTTGATGAACGTTTGATCTGTTTCTCTTATTCTTATATACATCTGCTGATGAACATTCAAACTCGTTTCAACTTGATCTGTTTCTTCTATTCTTATATACATCTGCTGATGAACATTCAAACTCGTTTCAACTTGATCTGTTTCTTCTATTCTTATATACATCTGCTGATGAACATTCGATCTCGTTTCAACTAGCTGTACAGTTCATAGTATTTATACAAGGGAGCATCTACTGTATTCTTTAGCTAGTTCTTGAGAATCCAACCTGCTTAACCTGCTCTACTCTAAACTTGAACTTGTTCTTGTAAACGATTGGTGGTTAGATTACGCACACTGCGTGATTCTAACTTGAGATCGTAATAAAAGAACAAGCTTCTCACTCTACCATACTGCTTCGTCCACAAGCAGTATTGGGAGCTTGAACCAGACACCACGACATCTCGAGGTGGAACCTTCTCCGCAAACTACAACACCGGCGACAGTGGTGAACGAACACCTACATCAGACGTTCAACCCACTACCCAAACTCCAGGACTATTGTCAGGAGAAGAATACTTCACCGACGCCTCTGAACCTTCTGAAACCTCTGAACTGAACGAACAAATGCCTGACCAAATGGCTATTGACACCCCAAAACAAGGGAACTCTCTCTTAACAAACCTAAGCCCCCTTCAACGGCAAACGGTTTAAAAGCAAGAAATTCCTTCAAGAATGTATCCTCTATATGGGGATCAACAAGGACGTCTATGACACTGAACCGAAGCGAATTGCATTCATGCTCTCTTTCATGCAAGAAGGGAACGCGGTCGTCTGGAAACAACAATTCGTCCAGAACAAACTGAACCTCGACACAGGGGACATCGACTTACCGACATACAAAGAATTCATTGACGAATTCCAGAAGGCCTTCAAGCCAGAAGAAGAAGACATTGATGCATTGGACAAATTAAAAATGCTTCGACAAAAGAACCTGACCGCTGAACAACTAGTAACCAAGTTCAAATTACTGGTTGGAGAAGCAGGGATGACCAACGACTCCAGCACCGCAAATAAACTCCTGATCGAGATGTTCAAGACGGCGCTAAACCCAGCGCTAGTACAGAAGATCATCCAGTCTGAGAAGAGGCCCACCAAGATCGAAGAATGGTATGACAAAGCCATGTCTTTCGATAGGAGCTATCGACTCGCGATGGCAATAAGAGGCCCGTCTCAATCAAATGCGCAATTTATTCCCAGAGCCGTGCCAAGAAAGGACCCCTTTGCAATGGACGTCGATGTTATGACCACCGAGGAACGAACGAGCCTTATGAAAAGGGGGCTTGTTTCAGATGCAAACAAACAGGACATCTCGCAGTAGATTGCCCTCAGAAGAAGAAAAACAACAACCCATTCATGTCGGAAGGAGTTGCTGAAGAAAAATGGACACCCAAGGACCTTCATGCCCATATCCGGGAGTTGAACATGGAGGAAAGGGAGGAACTGGCAAGTTTGGCGATGGGAAACCAGGAGGAGGATAACAACACTGAGGATTTTTAAAACGGAGAACCGAATCGACGCCGGTCTCTCCACGATTAGGCATCTATTCTGTATTTATGGCTACACTTGAGAATAAATCTATGCATTTACCGATTTCTTTCTCTGCCATAAAAACGGAAAGCCACAAATCGTCGAAACCTTGGGTCTAATTGACTCTGGAGCTGGTGGAAAATTCATCGACCAAAACTACGGCTAGAAAACTAGGGCTTGAACAAAAACCTGAAGAGGAGCCTCACGGTGTACAACGTAGATGGAACTCTCAACAAGAAAGGAACAATCTCTACTTTCGTGAGAACTCAATCTCACTATCGGGAACAGAACGAACAAGGAAATTCTATTTGTCTCTGGATTAGGACGACAAAAAATTATTCTAGGACTACCTTGGCTTCAGAAACGAAACCCCGACATTGATTGGGAAACTGGAAAAGTTAAATGGAGAGTTTCCAAATCTATCCGCACCACTACTGTGGAAGAAGAACTGGAAGAAACTGAACCGATCATAGACACCACGGACGTCCCACTCGAAGACTTCAACACTTTGGTAATAGATTTTATCGAAGCCAAAGACTCCAAAGAATTGGACCAGGCATGGATCAACGCAAAACTACGGCTTCACAAACTCTGGCAATGGAACACGAAAATAGGACACCTGCTAAGCCTCTGGAAGAACTTATTCCCCGGACCTCCACGACTATCTCGGACTTTTTGACAAAAAGCAGCAGATCGATTTCCCATCTCAAGACCCTGGGACCACAAAATCGAACTGAAACCTGAATTCAAACCAAAACCATGCAAGGTCTACAGCCTCACCCCGGAAGAACAAATCGAACAGGACAAATTTCTTAAAGAAATGCTAGACAAAGGATATATCGTCAGATCAGAATCAGACATTGCTTCGCCCTTTTTCTTCGTAGCCAAGAAGGATGGAAAACTGCGACCTTGTCAAGACTATCGATATCTAAATGAATGGACAGTAAAGAATGCCTACCCTTTGCAACGGATCCCTGATCTACTGGACAAACTCAAAGGAGCAAAATTCTTTACCAAACTGGACATCAGACAAGGATACAACAATGTTCGCATTCGAAAGGAAGATCAACGGAAAGCTGCCTTCAAAACAAATCGAGGTCTCTTTGAACCCACAGTTATGTTCTTCGGATTATGCAATTCCCCAGCCACTTTTCAATCCATGATGGATTCGCTGTTTGAAGGCGAAATATCTGGAGGATTCGTGATTATCTACATGGACGACATCTTAATCTTTGCTGAAAATCAAGAAGATTTGGCAAGATACGAACGGATTGTCCTGCAAAGGCTAAAGGATAACGACCTGTACCTCAAACCGGAAAAATGCGTCTTCAGACAACAAAAAGTTGAATATCTGGGAATGATAATCGAAGAAGGAAGAATCTCCATGGACCAATCAAAACTTAAAGGAATCCGAGACTGGCCCGCACCCACCACAGTAAAGCAAGTCAGGGGATTCCTGGGATTTGGAAATTTCTACCGAAAATTCATCAGGAAGTTCTCTATGGTGGCACAACCCCTGAACGATCTCCTAAAGAAGGACAAGAAATTTGAATGGACGGACGCAGCTCAACGAGCGTTTGACGAACTAAAACGACGATTCACAGAAGAACCGGTTCTCTCTATGCCAGACCCGAGCAAACCATTTCAAATCGAATGCGACGCCTCTAAATATGCATCTGGAGCCGTTCTGACTCAACTCGATGGTAACGGTGAAAGACACCCATGTGCATTCATTTCAAAAACCTTTTCTGCGACAGAAAGGAACTATGAAATCTATGATCGAGAACTCCTGGCAATTGTACGAGCATTACAGGAATGGAGACACTACATTCAAGGATCTGAACATACGACGATCATCCATTCTGACCACAAGAACCTGACCTACTTCAGAAGCCCAAGAAACCTGAACAGACGGCAAGCTCGATGGTCATTATACCTATCCGAATTCGATCTGAAACTAATCCATATGCCCGGGAACGAAATGATTCAATCTGATGCTTTATCGAGAAGGCCAGATTTTATACCAGACAAAGACCATGATAATGAAGATGTGACTCTACTACCGGAAGAACTTTTCGTCAATCTAATCGACACCGAACTACAACAAAAATCATTGATTCGGAAGAATTTGACACAGATATTGCAGAAGTCTTGAAGGCTCTATTGCAAAAGGACCATCGAACTTACGAACCGACCTTGACGACTGGAAAACGGAGGAATTCAATGGGAAAAATGTTATCTTTTATAAAGATAAAACATATATACCGAAGAACCAAAATCTACGCCAACAAATTGTAAAATCTTTTCATGATCTACCATCGGCAGGACACCCCGGAGAACTAGAAACTTACAATGCAGTAAAGGCACATTACTGGTGGCCTGGGCTACGATCCTTCATAAAACAATACGTCAAAGGCTGCGGAATCTGTCAACAATTCAAGATTAACAGAAATCCCTCTCACCCATCTTTCATGCCAATTGCTGGACCAACTTCTACACGACCATTTGTGAACTGTTCAATGGACTTTCTAACCGACTTACCACCGGTTAAAAACAGCGCAGGACAGATTGTGGATGCACTCATGGTCGTGGTAGACCATGGGCTTACTAAGGGGTGATTTTAATACCTTGCCGGAAGAAAGGGAAACCAGGAGAGGCACTTGACGCGGAAGGAGCAGCTCAACTCTTACTTGACAATCTTTTCAAACGATTCGGACTCCCAGACAGCATTATCTCAGACCGAGACCCCTATTCACCGCAAAGGTCTTCCAAGAACTCATGAAACTCTTAGGGATCAAGTCCAAATTAACGACGGCTTATCATCCAATAGGAGACGGAACCACCGGCGATTCAACCAAGAAATAGAAGCCTACCTATCCATCTATTGTTCTTCACACCCAACCGATTGGAACAAGTCAGTTGGAACATTAGAATTCACTCACAACAACAGAAAACACTCCGAAAGGGTCAAAACCCCGTTCGAACTCACCTAGGTTCATCTCCGCTGGCCATTCCACTCGCATTTGAGAACACCAAAGCCCCATCTGTGGAAGAAAAAGTCAAACATCTCCTGAGAGATCGAGAAGAAGCGTTAGCCGCCCATGAACTTGCAAGACAAAGGATAGCCGAGCGACGAAAATCGACCTTCAAACCGTTTGAGAAAGGCGAAAGTTTGGCTAGACTCCGCAACATCTCCACGAGGTACCATTCAAAGATGAAACCAAAGCGAGAAGGCCCGTTCACAATCACAGAAGTCTTGGGACCTCTCACTTACAGACTCAAAATACCCAAGATATGGAAGATCCATGACGTCTTCCACGCCACTCTACTCATGCCATATAACGAGACAGAAACATACCGGACCGGAATTTCCTAGACCACCACCCGAAATCAAAAATAAAGAAGAACACTGGGAAGTCGAAACCATTCTGAATCACAGAAAGACAGGACGAAAACCCAAGAAAGGAAAGCAAAAATATCAATACCTTATCAAATGGACGGGATTCCCTATCTCCGAAGCAACGTGGGAAAAAGATGACGCGTTCGACAATGACAACGAGACTCTTAAAGAATACCACCAATTACACAAACTCTGATCACCGCTACCACCCTGATGCCTCGCCTTCTCCGACGTATTGCCTCTTCTTTCACTCGAAACTCGAAACAAACCAACTCGAAACCCCTATCTTTGATACCCCTCTGGCTGATCAGACTGTGGAAGAGCTTGAGACACTGCAAAGAGAAATTCTCACCGCATACAACGAAACAATTGATCGGAAGGAGACAGCAAAACAGAACTACCGCCCAGCTGCTGCTAAAGCTGCCCATCACCAAGCCAGATCTCTACGCCTCAAACTAAATCTGGTCGAACGAGAGCTCCATCGACGCCTTCCACTGATCGCCAAAGTAGTTAAAAGGCCAAGTCGTTCTACCTCTAAACCATACCTCAATTACCAGAACAACGCAACATGTCTTTCATCAATACTCCCGCTGCTTCTTCCTCTTCTACTCCCGCCAACCCGTCTGCAAGGCAAACAACCTGCCATACCCGTTACGCTCAAACACTGTCAACTCCTGAAGCCCTGGACCTCTTCAACGGGACGATGCCAGAATCGCCAACACCACAGGCGAACCATACGGAGACTATTGAGCCCACTGAAGTAATGGACTTCACTCCTTCTGAGGCATAAGGAGTGTAGTACGGGGTAATGTTACAACAAGCCTTTTTCTTTCTTTTCTCTTTTCTTTTCTTTTCTTTTCCTTTTCTTTGTCATCTTTCACATCATTGATACATCATTGTACGCTCTGATGAACTTTACTTTCACTTCCATCTTTTATGATACATCTTTTGATGAACGTTTGATCTGTTTCTCTTATTCTTATATACATCTGCTGATGAACATTCAAACTCGTTTCAACTTGATCTGTTTCTTCTATTCTTATATACATCTGCTGATGAACATTCAAACTCGTTCAACTTGATCTGTTTCTTCTATTCTT
>JAJIRX010000718.1:0-179266 GCA_023853785.1 Psilocybe azurescens | reverse complement strand
CTCATAATGTACTTACTCAGTGTATATAATACAATGCTTAGTCAGCATTACATAATAGTTGCTTTAAGCTTATAAATAATGTATTGAAATCATACGATATAGTCTGCTTAGTCAGTGTTACATAATATCTTACATAAGCTCTTAAGTAATCATTCAGTCATCACATGATATTTGTAATAAATGCGAAATTATAAATGCACTCAACAGGAATTGAACCAACAGCTTCATATATTAATTCTATACACATTACCAACTACACTATTATTACTTGTGGTATTATCAACATTTTATGAATTATATACTATTCTTTACAACACCCAATAATATATTCTGGCACTTCCTGGAAGCTACCCACATATTATATATATATCAAAATGATCAGAAAATTGAGGGAAATGCATCTGTAATTACACCATCATCATAATATTATGTCAGCATGTTCAATATACAAAATACTGTAAATTTGAATATATAGATATTGTAAACTACATTTGCAACAAAATAGCACTCTGTGAGCTATATATTAATAGTTTTACAATAATAGAAATTAATGGAATACAAAGATTAATTTTATTCAAGACATTTAGATTATATAAGCACAGATTTATATGAAAAATAGGTATTTCTTTATTAGAAATTTTTAATTTTATATAACTATTACATAAACATATTCTCCTCAATTTTACAATTCTAACAATACCAAATTTGTCACAAACTGTTGAGATCTATGTATACTTTTTGTGTTATTACTTGCTGAGCTGTAAATAGTATGCTGACATAATATAGTTCCGCTTGGTACCACTCAGTTCCACTCGGAATTGGGTCTAATTGGGTTTCAAATTTGATGAATTCCACTTGGATTCCAGTCAGATTCTGGTCGGATTCGATCAGATTTTGTTTGGACTTGTTAACAGTGGAACTGGTCGGTACCGGTGGTTCCGATCAGAATCCAGTCGGAATCCAGTCAGAAAAATTTAGACATTTTACTGCTAATTTGGCAGGGACACTGCCAAATAAAATTCCAGTCGGAACTGGTCGGATTCCGACCGGTTCTGATCAGTACCTGTGGGGAGTGTAAAGACCTCTATGATTCCAGGTGTTAGAAGATCTGCAATGTGACCATACAGTCTTAGAGTATGGATAGCTATATTAATGGCATTGTGCCAGAGAGCCCAGTCACCACAATCTATCAGTTTTGGAATCTCCTTCATGGATAGGAGTGTAAAGCAACTGATACTGGTGGATAGCAGGATCGGCAGTAAAGCCTGGAGATATGTATGCTAGATCTATCTGGGTGTGGACCAAACTGGAATGCCTAGAATAGTTGTGTATAAAAGAAGGAGGAATGGAAATGTGCAAAGAATGTGTAAGTGAAGAAGGAGTTCTAGTATAAAAATTTGATTATCTACTATATGTCCATTATTATTAGCTACAAAGTTTTGTGGAAAGGGATGGTTGATAACAGGAGCTGAGTGAATTGAATTGTGCAGAGAGGCTGCTGCAGGATGGAGCTACTATAGTAAATGACTTATTTGAAGGAGAAACAAAACAAAATTAAAGAAAAGAGGTTTAAAGAGGGCCTGGACAAGGAACAAGTATGATGTGGGAGATGGTTTGTATTTAAAAATGCATATGAAAAGATCAATCCTGAATGAAAAGCTGAGATTAATGGCAATTCTTGTGGCAGATGTGGTTGCAAAGGTGAACATGTAGATGATCTATAGGCCATAATGGGTACATCTTAATAGTTCGTGAGGAGGCATTTGACAAGCCAGAAAGTTGTGGTAAAATCAGATGTTGGGTGGGTGTATAGGGTGTTGTCACCAGTGGTGGTATATAGGTATATAAAAGACCATTCCAAGTCCAAGTCCCAAATTAAAGTCAGATGCAACCTGGGGAAAATAAGAAGGAATATTATGGTACAAAGTGAGACAAAAATTGTTAAGAAGTCATAAATGTGTGAATCAAAAAAAGGATTGACTTGAATGCAATGTGCATATATTTGACTGTCCAGGGGTTGGTAGTGTCCATTGGCTTTGACATTGAAAAAATATAGCAAGTCTTTGTGAAATATTATGAGACTGAGCAAAATTCTAAAAATACTGGATTTATGGGGCCTATAATCTGTCAGCACTAGACAGATATCTGACTTAGTGATTATTGAAAATGAACAACTTGTGTGGTATTATCTAAACAGAGATATCTGACTAGAATATGAATGCACATAAGTATAATGAAGAAAGGTAATCTATAAAGTAATAACATATCTCCAACATACTTCAGTGATCATTGAAAATGAATGACTGAGAAAAAGAATGAAAGCAAAAGAAACATGGTTGAGAATCAAATAGTCACATGGCTGATAAGCCAATGAGTCTGGATAGGAAACTCATCCAACAGATTCAAGCAGAGAAAAGAGGACAGCTAGGCAACAAGATGGACATTAAAAGCAAATAAGCAGCACAAGATCATGGCTGTGCACAGATGTTTGGCTAAAGTACATCATCATGTGAATGTTTACAGAAATTTAAAAATTTCACAAAAATATGCAAAGCACTGTAATATCACTAAAAATTCTTTACTTAAAAGAGCAGACAAAGGTCACTATTACCAGCTGAGAGAATTGTACACTACCAAATGTATAATATGTGGCAGTCACATTTTCTAATTTCATTTGGAACATATGTCAATGCACATGAGTCAGATTTGGAGCCAGCTCTAAATCAGCTGAAAGATTTGATGTTAGATTAGCTGGTTGGCAGATGTTCAGGTG
The DNA here is from genome assembly GCA_023853785.1 of Psilocybe azurescens. Taxonomy (NCBI): domain Eukaryota; kingdom Fungi; phylum Basidiomycota; class Agaricomycetes; order Agaricales; family Agrocybaceae; genus Psilocybe; species Psilocybe azurescens. The sequence goes on along the minus strand of JAJIRX010000718.1, from coordinate 176,493 downwards.
TGACAACTATGTGGCAGGAAGGTCATCTTGGAGATCTTGTTCCACCCACCCATCAGATCAGGAACCAGCTCTGTCAGAGCTGAAATATTTACTGTTAACTCAGCTGGTTAGCACATCTCTGCATCTAATATCCATAAAGCAGAAAGCCATCCAGGAGGTCTTGATCCACCTATATGCCAGATACAGAACCAGTGCTGCTGCAGCTGAAATATTTGGTGTTAACTCAGCTGGTCAGCACATGTTTAGATGTCACATCCATGTAGTAGTAGGTCTGTCCTAGATGTCTTCTTTCACATATTTGCTAGATACAAAACTGGCTCTATTGCAGATAGAATATTTAATGTTAACTCAGCTGATTGGCACATGTTTTCCTAAAATGAAATTTGGTAAGTTTAATACATGGCATACACCATGTGTTCGCGACATGTCGACATTAATTACAGAGGCAATATAATAAAAGGTGCTTAAAATATAATTGGAACCATAGAATACAATTCTAATTTATGTCCTTGAGTACTACATATTCTCATCTGTATAATACTACTGTTGAGTGTTGACTGCAGCAACTGAAAGAAAAATAATATATATTTGGTTAGAAAGTCATCATTATAAGTTGTGGATGTACATGCAGGAAAAAGTAGGTTCTTCATAATTGGATTCTTCAACACCTGATTATTACTGCATTCATCAATTGCTCACTCACCAACAATTCATAATAACTCATAGATTTGGATTATTCTAATTGAGGTATGTTAGTATGCTTTTGAATGAATGTTATTTGTTCACTGAAATTATCAGAATGTGAAATGAATGAGGCCATTCTTCAACGACTCACAAATCAAGTCAGAGGAGTTGCAGCACAGAAGAGCAACAAGATCATGGTCGATGGCATAGGCAAGAATCAATCAGAGGACACAATAAATGAGCAAAAGGATGCAATAGAGTGTCAGGAGCATGCAGTCAAGGAGCACAAGGATGCAATAGATAAGGGGGGAGGATGGGGTGGACAAATGTGAGAATGTGATGGATGAGGGGGTGGATGGGGTGGACAAACACAAGAATGCAATGGACAAGCAAGAGGATGGGGTGGAGTAACAGAATGCATGATAGACAAGCAGGTGGACACGATGGACAAATAAAAAATGGGAGGATGGGTGTTACCCAATACTCAAAGCTCATGTAATGTGATTATACAGTGGTAGGGGGCTGGCCAGAGTTGGTGGGTTCGGACTTATGTTCAATGTTAAGATAACCTTGAAAGCACTTTAGATTATTGAATGTGTTAATCATTAGACCTTTGAGGTTTATTGTAATTCACTATACTGCACATTTTCTGCAAGAGTCTACTGCCTTCAATACATCAATAAAATGAATCAGATAGAACACATAAACGCAGAACATTGAAGACATATTGAGTGAAAAATAAAGACTGTTCCTGGAAATTGAATTAAGAACACATTACTTCTGATAATATTATTTGAATATATAACATACTTGAGAAACACAGACAAGTTGTGTCTTGAAGTTTAGCAAATGCCAGAGAATTAGCCCTGATATGGGTAGATTCTAACACAATTCTTTTAGAATGGTCAGCAGTGGATTGTATAATATTAAAAGCAAAGATTTTATAGGTAACAGAAAACAATGAGTGAACATTGGCTTGCACAGGAGTGACTAGCGACAATTCCAAAAGTGGATCATCCTGTTGAGCATTGAAGTAACATGCATCTAATCCAGTAACACTAACACAGAAGAAAACTGAAGACAGATAGTGAGTTTAGTGAGTTAGCACAATGTATCAAATATATTACCATAAAGGAGAAAAAGAACATATGAGAATGTGCTACACTGGAATTCAACCATCAAGTTGCCTCTCAATCAACTTGACCCAGGCTTGTTCCTTGTTGCTATAATCTTGGCCTTTTCCAAACCCTCCTGGCTCTGAATGAGCTTATCGGTGTGCAACATCAGTATAACCTTTTGATCAAGGGCAGAAAGCAAGATTTTGAGCAGGCATTGAACTTCCAGCTTTGCATTGATATCTGTCATTTTAGCTAATCCATTGTTGCCATTATATGTAACAAAAAATCTAGTCAAAGATTGTCAGGATAAGTTAGAGTATTAGGTAGAAAAAGTTACTTACTGTCCTTTTTATAAGTTTATGCTGCCATCTGAGTGAGACTAGATGGCAACAACTGAGCCATCCCCATCTGATCCAATCTCCACATCTACTACTACTAACAATGACAACACCACCACACCTACATGCAATCCCACAGAACACTCAAATGTCTGTAGAAAAAGAAGCCATCAAAAAAAAGGGGGTCTTTAGGTGGAGAATATGATCAGATGCTATTGGCTGTGATCAGGATTCCAGACAGGGTGAGGTGGGAGGGGAACATGATGGGGTGAATGAGGAGCAGGGGGTTAGTGAGTATCGAGGGTGTGGACTTGAAGGGAGATGTCAATGAGATTGTAGAGGGAGAGTGAAAGATGATGTAGTGGAATTGAGGAACCAGCACAAGCACAAGCACAAAAAAGACAGAAGACAACATGACATGCACACTCATGCTCACACCTATGTGAGCCAGGATGTGTCTCCTTCCTCTAAGGTTGCTGTCGTGAACATTATCACCCACTATCATATCTGATAACACATCAAAGCCCAATTTGAAGAGGCAGCAGGTGAGTGAGGAGGGGGCAGAGAAGAACACGGACATGGATGGATACATTATCTGATGTGGCCTTCACCTCAATAAAGATGGCTGATGTGGGGTCAATAGATACCAGCATAGATGGTGAGTCTGGCTCAGGCTTAGGCTTCTGAGACAGTGACTGGTACCAAAAAGAACAACAAAAAGGCAAGTCTGGAGATGGAGAAAGAGAAAGAGAAACAAATAGCTACAGGTTTTTCCACCTGTTCTAAGTATCATTAAGAGAATGAGTGCCTCAGTGAAGAAAAAACAAAAAATCTAGTCAAAGATCATCATGATAAGTAAGTATTATATTAAATAGAAAGAAGTGACTTACTATCCATTCTGTAAATCTATGCTGCTATTCAAATGGGACTACACCTGTCACAATTATTGTCAAGAGAGCTACTGCCTCAATTCTGATGCAACCTGAAGGCAGAAAGTAGCAAACAGGCCATTTCAACAAGAAGACTACGCCTCAGTGTTGGTGGCCCCATAGTGGGTGGGAGGAGGGCCCAAAGGGCAAAGACCGCATGCTGATGTGTTGTTGTTTTATTTGGTCTGGGGCCTTAACAGCATTAGATCACAACAACACCAAACAGTATATTGATCAACGCGACTGGGAACTTCTTAATAGACTCAACCATCAACAGTAGCCCAGACATTTCTGGACACTGTTGCTATTACTCTTGAGATATCTATTGCAAGCTAAATCATCTGTACACATGTTTTGGACATCTCTGAGCACGTACACACTCTGAACTCAGGATATTTCAAACTTCATATGAGACTTGGATCTTGATGCAGATGATACCAAATATGTTCAGAACATTGTCCAATACCTCAAGCAAGTAGAGGTATGTCTCACTTTTACTCTATCATTTCTTCAAATATAGATATATATCCAGCTTACAGTGATGCCCAACCTGAATTACATAGAGCACTAAAAGGAGCTTGCATGGAAAATGTGAGGCATCCTCCCCAACTGGCTCATCCAAGTTTATGTCCATTTCTGGCCCCTTTCTGAGACACTCTTTCTTTGCATGAACATTATCAACTGCTTCCTCTCTGTGCATGTCATCTTGCTTGCCAAGCTGCAGCTTATTGGCACAACCTGCATGCTCATCACCCTGCATTCTCATTGAGATGGAAGTGTTTGCTGACAAGCCCAAGACAGACCCACAATCAGGAGGGTATATATTCAATTCTGGTGGTACACCAGACCTCGACTTCATGTTGGTCTTGCCTTTTAAGACCTTGACTTTATATTGTTTTTTCTATTGATGGACTTTGACTTTGTATCCATCCATTGTATTGAAGCCTAACAGCAACTCATATTGCAGGCACTCACTTTTTATTAGAATCTGTGAATACAATTTGATTGCAATTGTCACAAGTATGGTAAGAGTGTTTACTTTCTTTTCTGCAATGGCAATCCTTTGTTCACATTCTTTCTCAGCTTCTGGGACTCTCCAGCAGACAGATTTGATGCCTGTGGCTTGCATTGATGTGTATTGTGGGTAAGATGGGATCAAAGTAAGACTGAGGATGAATAGAGGTTGACAGACCAGATGCAAATATCTTCAAATGTCTTGTAGGTGGTTACTCTCCCTTCTCAGAAGATGTTACCCACTGACATAGCCTTGCACCAGGACCTGACTTGTGTCAATACCTTAGCATTATGAGGGATATTTTTCACAAAGTATTACATCATCTCCAACATGAGAGCTCGACTCTGCCAGAACCAGCACTCTGTTTGTATAGTTTGGAGCCATTCAGGTAAGAATTTGTCACAAGACTCTCCTGTATATTGGTCAATAACCATTGGAGAATTTTGCCAGTAGTGTATCAAGAAGCTGGTAGTCAGAGGGACACAAACATAAAGTGACAGCATAAATTTGTCAGGGGTCCTGAATGTTATCTTTAATGAGTCTCTGATGAATAATAAGATTGTCAATGCCAAGACAAGTCTTGTTAAATACCCACCTCCTTGCATATAACATTTAAGATACACTCAACATCATTCTGCCAGAATGCATACTGGAGAGATGGGCCACAATTATGTGGATAGGTGGTGGGTGTTTTAGTGCATGTCTTCCCATTTGCAATCCACTTGTTGATGGTGCTGGGAACACCATACTTTGTGTGATACCCCACCTTTTGTCATAGGTCATCTCCTTGGTGTGAATATAAATGAGTGGGTAGAAGTCGTTGCCACAGAGGCTGAATGGGTGTTTGATGGGCACGTCAGGCCAGCATTTCTTGGTTAGTAATATATAGGTGGGGATAAAGAGGGAGAGCAGTATTACACAGATCATCTTGTGGTTAGACAGTAAAGGACATATCATTAGTACTCAGGATGAAGGCAGAGGCATATGATGGCCTGATCAGACATTATATCTATGCTCAAGTCATATATGCTTGAGTCATGCTTGGGTCAGATTTTTGTGTAATAGAGTGCATGATATTAATATAAGCACCCAACTTATAATATCTGGCACTATGATTGATTGTACAATGCATGCCAAGTTAGATATACAGTAGCTCAAAAACTGTCCCAATGTTTGGCACTTTCTCACTAATTGTTTAATAACTTGGGAAATAAATTATTTAAAAGTCTGAAACTATTATATATTATAGTTTAACATGTGACTAACATATTTCTCACCAAGGTCACATAATTTTAACAAAAACTGATTAAGTAATAGAATTTACAAAATAATAGAGCATTGGGACAGTTTTTGACCGTATAAAATAATAGCTTTACATGCTTGTAGAAAGCCAAATTGCTTTGTATAAATTGTGAGAAAATTAAACAAGGTCATGTCACACTATTTGTACACATTTGCAATGTTGAATTCAAGTTCACCCATCTTTCTCTTTAACCACCACATCATGAAGCCTGCAACACCTTCTCAGTACAATTCCTCAATCTTCTTGAAGAGGGCTATTCTCTTCATCAAATAGAGTCTAAAACTGGTTTGGGAAAGTCTACTATTGGAAGAATCAAGAGGAAGTGGATGCCAACAAAGAAAACCCCAAAACAACAAAGGTGGATGTCCCTCCAAGCTTACTCCCAAGGATAAACAGGTCCTTTTTCACAAATCAAAACAGGAAACCTGGACAATACTGTCCAGGCAACACACTTCATCAATGATGCTATTCCCTCTCTTGTTTATGCCCAAACAGTCGGAAATGCCCTCAAAGAAAACAACTTCCGCTCTGTTGTTAAATCAAAATGGCCCTCCTCAAGGCTATCCACTGTCAAAAACGCCTAAAATTTGCCCAGAATCATGTTGGCTGGACTGTGGAGGATTGGAAAAGAGTACTCTGGTCAGATGAAACAAAAATCAACAGGATTGGCTCAGATGGAAGGGTCTATACATGGAAACCCAAGGATAAAGCAATCTCAGATAGAACAACATCACCAACTATCAAGCATGCAGGGGGCAACAATCTCATGGTATGGGGTTGTATGGGTGGAATGGTGTTGGAACACTCACTGAGGTTGAGGGAAGATGAATGCAGACCAATACTGTGAAATTTTGGAGCATGGGGTGGATGAAAGCTTTGACAACTTGAAGATGGCAGAGGGAAAAGGATTTTTCAGCAGGATAATGACCCCAAACACACCTCCAAAAAAAGCTCAAGAATGGTTTTTGGCCAATGATGTTAAAGTTATGGAGTGGCCACCCCAATCCCCTGATCTCAACCCCATTGAACACCTTTGGGTTTACCTCAAAAGGCAAATGAATGCCTATGAGACACCATCCAAAGGAGCATTTGAATTGTGGGAGAGATTGGCAAAGAATGGACTGAAATACCTTCAGAAACATGCCAAAGGCTTATAGAAAGCATGCCATAGAGAATGGAGACTGTTATCAAGGCAAAGGGAGGCCATACTAAGTACTAGATAGAGAGTCAAAAACTGTCCCAATGCTCTATTATTTTGTAAATTCTATTACTTAATCAGTTTTTGTTAAAATTATGTGACCTTGGTGAGAAATATGTTAGTCACATGTTAAACTATAATATATAATAGTTTCAGACTTTTAAATAATTTATTTCCCAAGTTATTAAACAATTAGTGAGAAAGTGCCAAACATTGGGACAGTTTTTTGAGCTACTGTATATCTAACTTGGCATGCATTGTACAATCAATCATAGTGCCAGATATTATAAGTTGGGTGCTTATATTAATATCATGCACTCTATTACACAAAAATCTGACCCAAGCATGACTCAAGCATATATGACTTGAGCATAGATATAATGTCTGATCAGGCCATCATATGCCTCTGCCTTCATCCTGAGTACTAATGATATGTCCTTTACTGTCTAACCACAAGATGATCTGTGTAATACTGCTCTCCTCTTTATCCCCACCTATATATTACTAACCAAGAAATGCTGGCCTGACGTGCCCATCAAACACCCATTCAGCCTCTGTGGCAACGACTTCTACCCACTCATTTATATTCACACCAAGGAGATGACCTATGACAAAAGGTGGGGTATCACACAAAGTATGGTGTTCCCAGCACCATCAACAAGTGGATTGCAAATGGGAAGACATGCACTAAAACACCCACCACCTATCCACATAATTGTGGCCCATCTCTCCAGTATGCATTCTGGCAGAATGATGTTGAGTGTATCTTAAATGTTATATGCAAGGAGGTGGGTATTTAACAAGACTTGTCTTGGCATTGACAATCTTATTATTCATCAGAGACTCATTAAAGATAACATTCAGGACCCCTGACAAATTTATGCTGTCACTTTATGTTTGTGTCCCTCTGACTACCAGCTTCTTGATACACTACTGGCAAAATTCTCCAATGGTTATTGACCAATATACAGGAGAGTCTTGTGACAAATTCTTACCTGAATGGCTCCAAACTATACAAACAGAGTGCTGGTTCTGGCAGAGTCGAGCTCTCATGTTGGAGATGATGTAATACTTTGTGAAAAATATCCTCATAATGCTAAGGTATTGACACAAGTCAGGTCCTGGTGCAAGGCTATGTCAGTGGGTAACATCTTCTGAGAAGGGAGAGTAACCACCTACAAGACATTTGAAGATATTTGCATCTGGTCTGTCAACCTCTATTCATCCTCAGTCTTACTTTGATCCCATCTTACCCACAATACACATCAATGCAAGCCACAGGCATCAAATCTGTCTGCTGGAGAGTCCCAGAAGCTGAGAAAGAATGTGAACAAAGGATTGCCATTGCAGAAAAGAAAGTAAACACTCTTACCATACTTGTGACAATTGCAATCAAATTGTATTCACAGATTCTAATAAAAGTGAGTGCCTGCAATATGAGTTGCTGTTAGGCTTCAATACAATGGATGGATACAAAGTCAAAGTCCATCAATAGAAAAAACAATATAAAGTCAAGGTCTTAAAAGGCAAGACCAACATGAAGTCGAGGTCTGGTGTACCACCAGAATTGAATATATACCCTCCTGATTGTGGGTCTGTCTTGGGCTTGTCAGCAAACACTTCCATCTCAATGAGAATGCAGGGTGATGAGCATGCAGGTTGTGCCAATAAGCTGCAGCTTGGCAAGCAAGATGACATGCACAGAGGAAGCAGTTGATAATGTTCATGCAGAGAAAGAGTGTCTCAGAAAGGGGCCAGAAATGGACATAAACTTGGATGAGCCAGTTGGGGAGGATGCCTCACATTTTCCATGCAAGCTCCTTTTAGTGCTCTATGTAATTCAGGTTGGGCATCACTGTAAGCTGGATATATATCTATATTTGAAGAAATGATAGAGTAAAGTGAGACATACCTCTACTTGCTTGAGGTATTGGACAATGTTCTGAACATATTTGGTATCATCTGCATCAAGATCCAAGTCTCATATGAAGTTTGAAATATCCTGAGTTCAGAGTGTACGTGCTCAGAGATGTCCAAAACATGTGTACAGATGATTTAGCTTGCAATAGATATCTCAAGAGTAATAGCAACAGTGTCCAGAAATGTCTGGGCTACTGTTGATGGTTGAGTCTATTAAGAAGTTCCCAGTCGCGTTGATCAATATACTGTTTGGTGTTGTTGTGATCTAATGCTGTTAAGGCCCCAGACCAAATAAAACAACAACACATCAGCATGCGGTCTTTGCCCTTTGGGCCCTCCTCCCACCCACTATGGGGCCACCAACACTGAGGCGTAGTCTTCTTGTTGAAATGGCCTGTTTGCTACTTTCTGCCTTCAGGTTGCATCAGAATTGAGGCAGTAGCTCTCTTGACAATAATTGTGACAGGTGTAGTCCCATTTGAATAGCAGCATAGATTTACAGAATGGATAGTAAGTCACTTCTTTCTATTTAATATAATACTTACTTATCATGATGATCTTTGACTAGATTTTTGTTTTCTTCACTGAGGCACTCATTCTCTTAATGATACTTGTAGGTGGAAAAACCTGTAGCTATTTGTTTCTTCTTTCTCTTTCTCCATCTCCAGACTTGCTTTTTGTTGTTCTTTTGTACCAGTCACTGTCTCAGAAGCCTAAGCCTGAGCCAGACTCACCATCTATGCTGGTATCTATTGACCCCACATCAGCCATCTTTATTGAGGTGAAGGCCACATCAGATAATGTATCCATCCATGTCCGTGTTCTTCTCTGCCCTCCTCACTCACCTGCTGCCTCTTCAAATTGGGCTTTGATGTGTTATCAGATATGATAGTGGTGATAATGTTCACGACAGCAACCTTAGAGGAAGGAGACACATCCTGGCTCACATAGGTGTGAGCATGAGTGTGCATGTCATGTTGTCTTCTGTCTTTTTGTGCTTGTGCTTGTGCTGGTTCCTCAATTCCACTACATCATCTTTCACTCTCCCTCTACAATCTCATTGACATCTCCCTTCAAGTCCACACCCTCGATACTCACTAACCCCCTGCTCCTCATTCACCCCATCATGTTCCCCTCCCACCTCACCCTGTCTGGAATCCTGATCACAGCCAATAGCATCTGATCATATTCTCCACCTAAAGACCCCTTTTTTGATGGCTTCTTTTCTACAGACATTTGAGTGTTCTGTGGGATTGCATGTAGGTGTGGTGGTGTTGTCATTGTTAGTAGTAGTAGATGTGGAGATTGGATCAGATGGGGATGGCTCAGTTGTTGCCATCTAGTCTCACTCAGATGGCAGCATAAACTTATAAAAAAGGACAAGTAACTTTTTCTACCTAATACTCTAACTTATCCTGACAATCTTTGACTAGATTTTTGTTACATATAATGGCAACAATGGATTAGCTAAAATGACAGATATCAATGCAAAGCTGGAAGTTCAATGCCTGCTCAAAATCTTGCTTTCTGCCCTTGATCAAAAGGTTATACTGATGTTGCACACCGATAAGCTCATTCAGAGCCAGGAGGGTTTGGAAAAGGCCAAGATTATAGCAACAAGGAACAAGCCTGGGTCAAGTTGATTGAGAGGCAACTTGATGGTTGAATTCCAGTGTAGCACATTCTCATATGTTCTTTCTCCTTTATGGTAATATATTTGATACATTGTGCTAACTCACTAAACTCACTATCTGTCTTCAGTTTTCTTCTGTGTTAGTGTTACTGGATTAGATGCATGTTACTTCAATGCTCAACAGGATGATCCACTTTTGGAATTGTCGCTAGTCACTCCTGCAAGCCAATGTTCACTCATTGTTTTCTGTTACCTATAAAATCTTTGCTTTTAATATTATACAATCCACTGCTGACCATTCTAAAAGAATTGTGTTAGAATCTACCCATATCAGGGCTAATTCTCTGGCATTTGCTAAACTTCAAGACACAACTTGTCTGTGTTTCTCAAGTATGTTATATATTCAAATAATATTATCAGAAGTAATGTGTTCTTAATTCAATTTCCAGGAACAGTCTTTATTTTTCACTCAATATGTCTTCAATGTTCTGCGCTATGTGTTCTATCTGATTCATTTTATTGATGTATTGAAGGCAGTAGACTCTGCAGAAAATGTGCAGTATAGTGAATTACAATAAACCTCAAAGGTCTAATGATTAACACATTCAATAATCTAAAGTGCTTTCAAGGTTATCTTAACATTGAACATAAGTCCGAACCCACCAACTCTGGCCAGCCCCCTACCACTGTATAATCACATTACATGAGCTTTGAGTATTGGGTAACACCCATCCTCCCATTTTTTATTTGTCCATCGTGTCCACCTGCTTGTCTATCATGCATTCTGTTACTCCACCCCATCCTCTTGCTTGTCCATTGCATTCTTGTGTTTGTCCACCCCATCCACCCCCTCATCCATCACATTCTCACATTTGTCCACCCCATCCTCCCCTTATCTATTGCATCCTTGTGCTCCTTGACTGCATGCTCCTGACACTCTATTGCATCCTTTGCTCATTTATTGTGTCCTCTGATTGATTCTTGCCTATGCCATCGACCATGATCTTGTTGCTCTTCTGTGCTGCAACTCCTCTGACTTGATTTGTGAGTCGTTGAAGAATGGCCTCATTCATTTCACATTCTGATAATTTCAGTGAACAAATAACATTCATTCAAAAGCATACTAACATACCTCAATTAGAATAATCCAAATCTATGAGTTATTATGAATTGTTGGTGAGTGAGCAATTGATGAATGCAGTAATAATCAGGTGTTGAAGAATCCAATTATGAAGAACCTACTTTTTCCTGCATGTACATCCACAACTTATAATGATGACTTTCTAACCAAATATATATTATTTTTCTTTCAGTTGCTGCAGTCAACACTCAACAGTAGTATTATACAGATGAGAATATGTAGTACTCAAGGACATAAATTAGAATTGTATTCTATGGTTCCAATTATATTTTAAGCACCTTTATTATATTGCCTCTGTAATTAATGTCGACATGTCGCAACACATGGTGTATGCCATGTATTAAACTTACCAAATTTCATTTTAGGAAAACATGTGCCAATCAGCTGAGTTAACATTAAATATTCTATCTGCAATAGAGCCAGTTTTGTATCTAGCAGATGTGTGAAAGAAGACAAGTGCCTAAGCTGCCTGAATTGTGCTAAGTGATCTAAGTACACAGTGCACAGTAGTGTGTGGGACATGGCAGATGGCAGACAATTACCTGCCACTGGCTGAGGTGCCAGGATTCATGAATAACTTATCAGATTACATGTACCAATGATCTGTTTAGACAGTGCATGTTGATGAGTTCAACAAGACACACTTGACTATTTTACCAACATGTGGCTCAGCTGGAAATTTTCACAAAACCTTATCAAATTACATGTCTTAGTAGTGTCGACTGTTGTCACAGTGTCCCTAATCTATTTTGAATCAGATGACAACATCCCCTCACATTGTTATAACCTTCTGTAGATACATCAACTTCATGTGAACTTCACAGAGCAAACATGTTTCAACCAAATGGCAGTGTAGTCAGCATGATATTTAGTATTTATTACAATTCTGCCAACAGGAGTCCTGAAAATTTTTATCTATATATATGGTGTTTATTTACATCTATGTACTAGATTGCAACTAACAAATTTCATACATGCAAAATACCCTGCCCTCAGCAAGTAATCCAGACCAGATCCAGACCAGATCCAGCCTCATACCAAGCTTGAACCTCAGAGAAAAGCTTGGGCCTGAAGCATCCATATCCGAGCATACTCTCCATCCTGATGAATGAGTTGATCATGAGTGCCTTCTTCCAGCACCACTGAATCATTCATATACCTAAACAAGAAATACAAAAAGTATAAGCTATAAGAATACTAAATAGACAAGGCCATGTTCAAGCTTAGAAGTTGGACTTGAAGACTTACAATATCAGATCAGCATGTCTTGTCAGATTGCCAAACCGATGGGAAGAGAATATCATGGTCTTGTTTCCTCTTAATTTGCGCAAACGTTCAAAAAGATCTAAGAACCATGATATCAATAAATAGACAAAAAGTTATATGAACAGCCATTGAGGCTCACCATGTTCTGCTGTTGGATCCAAGCTCGCGGAGGGCTCATCAAACAGCAAAAGACCAACACTGTCTTCAGAAGCCACAGAGCGCATAAATGTCCTAGATCTACAATGTGTGTCGAACCAAAATACTAAGCCGCAGTCAAAAAGCACACTCACAGAGCAATCCTCTGCATCTGCCCACCACTTAACCCCTCTATTACCTGCACTTCCTCCACCCTCAACACCTATGATATGGCCCGCTTCTCGAACGCGACTGTAATCCACCAAATGCCCAAAAGGATTCTCCATCCCTTCCGGCAAGTCTGAATAATAATCCTGTACAGGTCGCTCAAGATATGTGTCGTATTTTTCGGGCAGCCGGTCGATGAAATCGTTTGCACCGCCTAGCTCAGCGGCCTTTTGAATTTTGGAAAGATCAGAGGCATGTTGTGGATCTCCTAGGTTGATGTTATCTCGGATCTATGCATACATTGAGAAATCGCCACATTGCAAGACAATAAAGAGATAACAAAGAGTTGAAGCACTCACAGAGAGAGGGAAGAGGGTATAATCTTGGAAAAGTACAGATATGGCGCGTCTAAGGTCCGGCAAGACGGAGAGTTTTAATATCTATCCCATCAATGAGGATCTTGCCTTCAGATGGGTCGTATAAGCGGGCTATGAGTTTAAGGATGGTACTCTTCCCAGAACCATTAGTACCCACAATTACCTATGAATACAATGAGCCAGCGATGGATAGATTGTAAATGAAAAAACACACGCAAAGATGACCGCGTTCAATCTTGAAACTAGTTTTCCGAAGAGCGTACATATCGCTGCCGGGATATTTAAAGCTAACCTGACAAAACTCGACGCTAATACCCCATCGCAGAGCTTGATCGTCCTCGGGAAAGGGAGTACCAAGCATGGGGTCATCCTGGTCGGGCAATTGCTGTTCCTTCGTCTTCTCCGTTGGAATGACCTTCACGCGGTTCGGGATTCTAGCAACCTCGTATAGATGAATCACTCTAGAGAAAGTTGTCGTGATGGATGTCGTGTCGTCCATAAGTGAAAATGCAGTACGCGTAAAAGAAGATGTAGTTTGGGTAATGAGATTAAGGGAAGCAAGGGATAGTGGAATAGATTCCGGTTGCTGGATTGCACGAAGGGCGAAGACAATCTGGAAGCCAGATCTCAGCTCAAGATATGACATGAAACAGCAGGAACACTTGCCTCCGGCAATGCTCGAAGAACTTCAGGAATGAGAATATTGGTGACGACGAACATGTAGGAATTAGAAGTGTCCATTACAGCATCGTAAAAGTCTGTAGCACGCGTGGAAATACGGTAAATAGCCTGTCGATATTCTTGAATAGAGTTAAGCATCCAGACATGATTGTAAAGCGCTATGAACATACCTGACAGAAGATACGGTGCGATTCCTGCGGCTACAATTTCCTTCCGATGGGTAGCCTCATTCACCGTCTGTTTCAATCCCTCCGCTTTAATGAAGTCTTGATCGTTTGTCGTAGCAGCCCATACGGTGTTGTTGATATGCCCTAGATGAAGTTTAGGGCGTTGATAGAATGCGAGGAGGGAGCACAGGAAAGCCAACAATAAGCCGTCTGTTTGATCCCTCAGCAGACGAAAGAGAACAAACGACTGGGTAACGAGCTGGATAGCTGTTGAAACAGATCTGAGGGTCACATTGATGACAGAGAACGCTAGTGGTTCGGTCGACATATTCGAAAACGGCTGCTGCAGTTGTCGTTGGACGGCCGGGTCGTCAAAAGTAGGAACATCGAGTCGTGCGAAGGCGTGAAAGACATGGACGGAGTAGTAGATCTTTATATGAGTCTTGAGAGGCTTTGCGATCCGGTGAATCCCATATCTCAATATACGAGTCGCTGCGGAGGAAAGAAATGCGCCAACGACGATGTTGCGAAGGAGGGCGGTGTCTATAGTTCTGTGTTGAACAGCAGAGTCAACCTGTCTTTGGTTAGTGTGATTCGAGACAGAGAGATGAAGACTTACGACGGATAATAGCTGGCCTGAATAAGAGAGGGCGATGGCCGGGACAATAGATGAAAGCAAGAGGAGAAAGAGGTACACAGTTAACAACAACCAACATTCACGAATAGACGCGACCTCCGTTATCATGCGCCATACATAAGGCAGAGACTGGAGAATGACACCCCATGATTGATGTCCTGGCGTGGTTGGTAAACCATTGAGATCTTCGTACAAATCCCAGACGCCGTACTTGGAGTGCCTTATGGTCATGAGCAAAAGACTAGTCTATTGGTATTTATCTTTGTATATCCAAGCTAACCCAACATCACTTTGCCCCTGTGCTACAGCTTCTCTGTACCATCGTGCCGCCTCTTTCTTATCCTTCTTACACCCCTTACCATTAGCCAAACAAAACGCAAGATCAGCTTGAGCATCTCCATCTCCCAGTCGTGCCGCAACTGCGTAATAGCTCTGCATCTATTATTAGCATCTCATCCCGTACCAGCTTCAAATTCAGTCGGCAAACTTACCACAGCCATCTTCTGGTCTTTAACCACTCCCCATCCATGAAAGAAACACTGCCCGACTTCGTAGATCGCTAACACGAGTTCCGTCTGCACAGCTCCCACCTCAATCGTCCTTCCACCGGTCCTCACACTCTCCAGATCGCCTACAGCACTCTCCGCCGCCTTGAGCAACCACTTGAACCCCAGCTTCTCATTCTTCGCGCAACCCCATCCATGCCGGAGCGTCAGTCCGTACATAAGCATTCCTACTCCACATCCTCCATCTTCATTCGCCGACCGTTCGAAGCACCGAGCGGATTCGCCCAACCGGTTTGCTTCGTGATGTTGGATCCCAAGTTGTAGATAGTCCTGGGGCGTCCTTGGTCCCGAGCTTGGTTCTGCCACTTTCAGAGATGGCCGGGGCGTCTTGGAAACGGTCGTCGATTGCGCAAACTCTGCTCCAACAGGCGATGGTGCCGCACTCTCATACTGATAATATGAATAATGACTCGAATAAAGACTCGCAGGTGACAGAGGCGGGGGTTCCACTGTTCTTGGCTGCGAATTCACGGGTGCCAACTTCTGATCCCTCACCGTAACGTTCGACTGCACGCTCTTCAACGATTGTCTCGAGTTCACCCTCGAACTCATCATCGACGTTGGCTGTGTCTCATTCGGCGATGGTGCCCGTCGCGCATTCCTCTCCAACACCTTCAGCTTCTGCTCCCTCATATCCGGCGGTAGTTGCACCTTAACCCTCTCCCCTGTGCGTGTCCAGGGTGCCTGCTCTCGCGCACAGGCCTCGAGAAATTAGCCGTCACGGGCTGGACAACAGGTGCACGTCCGGGTCCCGGTCTCAACATAGACGAACTGCGCTCAACCACCCTTTCAGTCCCATCTATCCCCTCTTCTGTAACAACGACCGTAGGCGTGGGCACAACCGACCCTAACCATCTGATTCTTCCCGCGAATATCTGCACTGGGGATATAATAGTCGGGCCTACGCACGGTCGCCCCTGTCGCCGTCGAGTTCCACGAATCCCTTAGGGCAGGGCCCTGGGACGCATTTGTCGAATACATGCTTGATGTATCGTCCGCGAAATACTGATAACGACCGTACTCACTACTCTCATCATCAAAATCCCCATCCCCTTCACGCGTGACCCTCCTCGATGACTGTCGATAGTTAGACTGCGTTGAAGATCGCGCTCCAGACGAGTCGGGATCCCAATACGAGTGCGCGTCTGATATTGATGCCGTAGCATACGAATCCCGTGCAAAATGACTGTGAAGCAACGGAGACGGGAGTCCATTAGATGCGAGCAAAGAATCTCCTGATGTATCGGGATTTAGACTGAGATTGGCCATCTGTCGCTGTGAAGATTCCTGGTCTTCATAATAGTAGTTATCCACTGCACTGTTCGATTCAGGTTGAATATAGGCATATTGAGAGGCAGAACTCGCAGGCTCGGGCTGGTAGGCATACGCATAGATCTCTTCTTGGTGAGGAGGTGAGGAGGACCGAGGTGTATAGTTATAATTATAGGCATTTGATTCATTGAAATATGGATCCTCGCGTGTCTCTCGAATCGGTGGCGTCTGCAAATCCTGCTTGTGCTGGTGGTCGAGAGCCGTAGCAGTCTGGCGTGCCCTTCGCGAAGACGTCCGGCGTACAAGGTTGGTTAAAGGAGACTCTGAGTGGTTCAACGCAATAGCTGCAGGGCCGGGATCGGAAGCACTAGAGCCCAATTTAGGCCTGGAAGTCGAACCAGAGGGAGTATAAGACGAAGGTGGTGCCATTAGATTCATCGCGGAAGAAGAGCAGATGGCTGGAGGAAGGGAAGAAACGGAGAGAGGCGACAAAGGAAGTGACAAAAAGAAAGATTGGAAGTCGAACTAGCAATCATCATCCCGTCGCTGATCATGCTCAATTGCTAATTTTTCAATTGACGGTCGTCTGGCTTGGCCTCTGCAATTAAACCCTTGTCCGTCGTCTTGATATTTTTCTTTTCACGTATGTTAAGAGTACTATGTCACATACCAGGTCGTCCTTTTGTTTTTGACTGCATCCATATATGCCCCTATCTTTGTGCTTCTGGTTGTCATTGAAACCAAATACGTTTATAAACCGTTGCGAGCGGCGAGACATGACCATGACCTACTTATATGTACAATATCTGAATCCCGCGCCACAAGTCAATTATCGGCATATCTAACACCCAACATCCGTTCTGATCTTATCAGACAAAAAAAATGCAAGTGATTATCAGCAAGTGTGTCAGCCAACGAACTCAGGGTTCTACTATAGTAAAGGGTACAAATGTCATCGTAAATGGGGTATCCGCAGCTGCATTATCCGTTAATCTATACATCTAAATGCCTGCTCGTCTTCTCGGTGTCTGCGTAACACGAGCTCCAGCCCCAATCCCAGTATGTCGGGGTGTGCCGGGCACAATGGGTTTAGCTTTACTTCCGCTCGCCGTTTTGGCCGCCAAAATCTCATCCGCCTGTTTCTTCGCCGTCCTGAAGAAATGCAAAGAAAAAGAACAAAAAAAAATCAGCCGCGGTTCGATCCTACCACCTCAAGCAAAAAATTGACGCCGATACTCACTCTTCCCGTTGACGCGCCATCTCCGTCTCTATCTCCGCCTTCTTTGAGAATTCTCGATCAGCCGTACGCCTATTTCCTCGCTCGTCAAAGTGCTTCTCCTTCACCGAGTAAAACACGGAGCCCAATTCAGCTGTGAATAGATATGAAAAAATGTCCCTCGGATTTTCTTTCAATACCAAAAGAACTTACCAAGCCAAAGGGGGTCAATCGCTGTCACTTGCGTCATATACTCTTTCGAGGTTAAGATAAGCTCATGATACACGATATGGGATGGTGTATCTAACAGTGATTGATCAACAATCATCGACTCCTAGATTTTGATCAAAGACTCACATCCTAATCCATATAAAGCACTCGTAGGATGAAGGTGCGTAGGGAGACCAGAACGGATGTTGACAAATTCTCCGATACCTTTGACTCGAGCTGCTTGATGGAAATACCCTGCCGTGATAGCTTTCCTGTATAACGCTGTGAGAGCGGCTCGATAAATATACGCAGATCAGCGCTCACCTTACTGAGTCGAAATCAGTCCCAGTAGATATGATCTCCATCTTCTGGAACTTCATGATGTCTTCCAACTGTACCCGTACCTCTCGTGCTTTACGGAGCAATTTTGGGTGCAGGAAATGACGCATGGCCCAATCATCACGGTGCCTAAATGTGTAGTGACAGTCAGTGGCATAAAGGACGCCCATTAGGATATCAACTCCTACCCATGGCTCTTCCATTGATTGAACACGTTCAAAAGTGTCAAATGGTCGCTTTCGGGAACATTAAATTTTTCTCGGGCTGCATCTGCCTCTTCCATTCTCTCCTTTGGCCTGTAAAACACACTTGGCACCGACAGCATAGACACGATTGTCAACATCTCGGCAGAGCATTTATAATCCACCGAGGCGATGAGCATCTTTGCCATAGACGGTTCCATTGGGAACTCGGACATTTTGCGCCCGTCTAGGGTTAAATCGCCTACATTGTCCAGGGCACCGAGGACCCAAAGTTGGTACATCGAATTTAAAATATTCGCCTAGAATGGTGTTCAGTGAATAGTAATAAGTATGTAAATGCATGAAATTCATACTTGAGGTGGCGGGTCCATGAAGTCAAACTCAAGCAGGTTTTTAACACCTAATGACTTGAGCAGCAAAACGGTATTCGCAAGGTTGGTCCTCTGGATTTCAGGTATGGTGTTTTCAAACAGCTCATTCCGGAAGGCCATTTCAGTATAAAGTCGATAGCAGAATCTTACATCGGCAGATTCAGCACATGATGGATGCATTCACTAATCTGACCTGACTTACCCGCTTCCAGTTCGACCAGCACGTCCTGTGCGCTGATTCGCATTAGCCTGACTGATAGGCGTGATTTGAAGGGCATCCATGCCAACTTTTGGGTTGTACACCTTCAGCTTTGAATATCCGGCGTCAACGACGTACAAAATACCATCGACTACGATAGCATGAGTTAAGAACATCTCGATGAAGGGAATGATTCGCACCTGTCAATGACGTCTCGGCAATATTGGTCGCCACAATGACTTTACGGCTGCCGTCACTTGTGGCTTCAAATATTTTGGCTTGCAAATCAGCAGGCATCTGCGAATAGATAGGAAGGATAGAGAGTGGCGCCGGTTCATCGAGTTGAGAAAGCCGTTCTGACGACACATTGAATAATTACAAATTTGATAACAGACATGAGACAAACCTTGCACGACCTGGCAAGTAATTTCGATATCCTCTTGACCAGTCATGAAAACAAGAATATCACCAGGCGGTAACGAGAGATGGATCTGCAAAACTTGCTTCACCGCGCTATCCACATAATCTTCACAAGGTGACTTGGCATGGAACATTTCGACGGGGAATGTACGTCCAGGAATAGTGTATGTAGGTGCATTACCATAGAATCCCGAAAACTGATTCTTTCCATCAGCAAAGCTCTGAACGAACGAGATACAAACGTACCTTGTCTGCATTCATTGTGGCAGAAGTCACAATAAGTTTGAGGTCGCGTCGCCGGGTGAGAACTAGGTGGCACATGGTTAACAATCGAAGGCATAGATAGAATCAATGTCATACTTTTGCGAAGCAATCCCATAAGTACGTCCGTGCTTAGCGAACGTTCGTGTGCTTCGTCGAGAATAATGACCGAATATCTGTCAAGATCTCCCTCGTTCAAAGATTCTCGCAAAAGGACACCATCAGTCATGTCTGGGGAACAATGAGTATAAAGAACGGTATATAATACAGAAGAAAATTACATTTGATCTTGGTGTCAGCCGAAGTACAATCTTCAAATCGGATGGCGTATCCGACGGTTCCACCTAATTTACACTTTTGAAAAATGAGTCAGGAAATATGCAAACAATATTGAGGAAAGAGATCTCACCTCCATTTCCTCGCTAACACGCTTGGCAACTGACATCGCAGCAACACGTCGAGGCTGAGTGCAGCCAACTAGACCATATTGGCAATATCCGTCTTCGTACAGGAACTGAGCAAGTTGCGTCGTCTTTCCTGAACCAGTTTCCCCAACGACGATCACAACTACAGGTATTCAGATCGGTTTAGTGGATATCTCTCGAACCAAGAAAAAATGTTACCTTGATTTTCTCGAATGACTTTCATTAGCTCTTCCCGACAAGCGAAAGCAGGAAGATACTCTCTTTGTTCCTTCAATGTCCTAGTCCTGGAGAACGAACTTGCGCCAGTACTAGACTTTAAATGAGTAGCAAACTTGGAGTCTCCCTTGTAGCCATCCTCTCCTTTGGCTTTGGCCTCCCGTTCCTTTTGTTCTGCCTCAGCTGAATGATACAAGAGAAAACGATAGCTATGTGAATGTCCAAATCTGACAAACAAAAATATCAACGATGTGGACGTACCTTCAGCTTCGGCTTCCTCGTCCTTAACACCCAAAACATTGCCCAACGCTGTCCCTCCCAGTGCGGCCAGTTTTGCGGCAGCCTTGGCCCTTTCTGCCTGCTCTCTCTTTTCCTTCACCAGTGCACTACCCTTCTTCGAGAAAATAGCCATATCACTTGTTGGATCTCGTATGGGGTTGATGGGCTCCAGTTGTTTAGTGAAGACGGTGCGACCGTCAAGGAAAGGTGGTTTGAGGTCGTGTACCATGACATGTACCGTCGATTCCGAGTCATCTTCAAAATCGAGATCTACCGCTTTGCGAGTTGCAACTCCAGATGTGACCATTCTGTTAGCTTCCCACAAATCATTATCGGCATTCTGAGTAGAAATTGGTCAAGTTTGGCAGCTGTAGATAGAGATAATCTCGTACATATTGTGCTTGGCGAGCAGACACTTTTTTCTGGAAACAATCATCAGTAGGTCAGATAAGTAACACATTCAATACTTACCACTTGCTTGGTCGCAATTTCTGCCTCTTTCAAAGCACTGAGGTCCTCATACTGGGCCAGTGGGTTGTGTTCTTCATCCCCAGCTATACCACCCTCCTCTGCACCTGTGTACCAATCACGGTCCAACTTCACCTGCTCTTCTTCCCATTCTCGGGAATCGAGTCCAAAAGCGCCGTCATCACCGTCTGGACTTCCACCTCGGGCCACTCTGGGTGTAGGCGCATCCCAGCGGCGATTTTTAGTACCACCCCAACCACCTCCATCTTCACCTCTTGAACCTCGAGGCGTGGAATCCCAAGGAACGTTGGGCACACGGACGCTAGGAGCATCCCTGGAACCAGACCCGCGTACACTGGGTGTCGAGTCCCATCCACGAGCACCTCTGTCCTGGCCTCTAGGGTCCCGTCTATCGCTCCAGCCTCGATCTTTGTCTCGGTTAGAACGTCGTTGGAAGTCTCCCAAACCTTTAGGTGCATCATGACGAGTCTCCTGGGGGCTACTATGCCCTCTATACACGATAAATAAGACTGTTTGAAATCCAATGTAAAGCACTTCACCTCTTTGCTTTTCCCGATTCCGACGATACTCCTCAAGTCTTTGTCTGCCTCCTTCGGACAGTCCACCAGGATGAGAGGGTGTCTCTTCTCCTCTCTGCCTCATGTTACTGGATTTAGGCGCCGGGAGAGTGGGGACTACAATTACACCGTGTTAGATAACAAGAATGTCGGAGAGAAGAGCACCACTGGCCTTTGAAAAATGGTTCATCTCCGTCATCGAGTCTTTGTTTCTTACTAGCACCCCCATTTGCTTTCTCGTCAATAGAAGCTGCTCTTTTTTCTCTTGCTAGCCGATCGAGACCTAGAAGTGAGGTTCTTGGAGTCGGTGGTTCGAGAGGTTTGGCAGGTTGCCGAAAAGTATGTCGCTAATGATCGACGTCCGTATGAACAACCCGAATTCACCAAATGCTTTGCACACATACCGTATCCGCCCTTTGAAGACCTCCCGGTCGGACCGGTTCTGGCTCGAGGACATCACTGTCGAATACAGTGATTCCTTCAACAGGCTGAGGGGCGACACCTGTAGCTTCCTGCTTTGCATGCGACAAGATTTCTGCATGTAGCTCGGAAAGAAACGAATCTTTGAACTTGCCAAAAGTTTTTGCAGCTAGGGAGGATGAGCACCAATTGGCGTTTGGACAATAACATGTAGAACTTACCTGCAATGAATCCACTCGTCGAATTTGTTTTTGCAATATCGATGACTCGTTGCGCCAGCAGATCGTTTGGGTTCAAAGTATTGATTGCTCTTGAGAGTTTTATTGCAACCTGATGATTGAACTCTTCATGGGCATCAGTAGGAGAGGACATTGCAATGGGTCGTGGTTCAAAGTCAAGTTAGAGCACTTCTCATTCTCGACTAATTATGTCACCTTTTGATGGGCACTGCCACTGAGTACTGACTCTTCAGTTCTGTCTACTACCACATGCTCATACTACTCGCTGCATTCCATTATATCTGTTCTGTGGAAGCATCTGGAGCCTACTTTTGAAAGAAAACTTCTCCACTTCACCTCTATCAATGAATATGTTTTTCTCGCAGAAAGAATTGCACCAACTGAGCGCCTGACAAGGCTAATGCTTTTGAACGTCTGGTCAAATCATTCTCCGCAGCTTTCTTGTTCAAAGCCAGAAAGGCATTCTATAGCTGTAATCAAATACATCGAAATTTGTGATCTCGGTCATTTAGAGGCGTGATGACGTAGTCTACCCAGAAGACAAGACTCACTGCATAGGACCAAGTCTGGAAGTTTTGGATAGACCTCGAGGTGAGTTTAACCCACGATATCCCGCTTATAAAAAAGAAATAACCCACGTCTCAACAGGCTAAAATGCTGCTGATACTTTATCAATATGGTACAAAGTACCCCCACACAAATAATCAAGCACTGCTTCCTGGCTTCCAGCTTTCGCCTTCGACTTCCAACGATCGTCCTTATAAGAGCCTATCTTGCCCGCTATTTCTCCGAACTGACAACGCCTACCTCATTGCCAAAATACACCGAATATAATGCGCTTGTGTGGAAGTACAAGTTCCATCTAGGGTTACTTTTTGTTGAAACTGTTGGTCTGGGCAAGAGCAAGAAAGGCTGCGGTAAGTGTTAGTAACGCGAAACGACCACCTGTAAGCCGCTATGCTCCAATATACCCGGAATAGATTTCGTAAAATTCACTTTAATTTATCCAGGATTTACCAGGATTTACCATGAACAAATCTGAACAAACCTGTCCTGTAAACTCACATCCCAGAGTCCGCGAATTGTCCGCCCACAGAATCAAATCATAGGCGTTTACTCGAGATAGTATCGGTCAATGAAAAGAACCCGGATGATCAATAGCAAGACAGGCACCCCAAAACTAGCCCGGTCGCCTTGAACGTCATATGAAGCAAATATGTAAGGAAGCGGAAATTATCCGTGTATCTTTCCATATTCTACTATAGGCTCTAGCCTATATTTTGGCAATATGTCGCGGCCGCATTGACTAGGGTACCTATGTATTTGTGGATGCATTCCGGACCTGCAAGCGAGAATCAAGAGGGAAGTATCTAGAAGCCGTTCGCAATCGAACTTCGCCACCCGCCTCCGCAATCGATGTTACTTTCCCCGCATTTGCGCCGGCAGTCTATCGCCAAGCACCAGTCAGCTGCACTCTGAGGGAAAATATTTGCCCTGAACGTGGTCGGTGAGCTTGTCACTGAGACGGCCTATTCCAAAACTATCTTCAAATGAAAACCTCAAGTTTTTAATTCTGAACGCTTTTTTTTAACAGGCCGGGATCCGGACCATTGCATATCCATGATATGTAAAATCACGAACGATCTATATCTTTCGCCCCATTTCCTGGATTTCAAGCAAATAGCCGGTAAATGACTGAAACTGTCCATCTACATAATTCACCACAAACCTTGTCGTCTTGGCCCTTCATTTGGCACGGCGTTCTGTGACTTTATTACCGTTTATCAGTTGGAAATAATGCAAGTTACACTGCTCTACACCCGCATCGATTAGGGGCCGATGTCCCATCGAGGTAGGTATAATCATATTGAATACGAGATGATCAACATGTGTCTCGAGGCAGAATGCCGCAGCAAGCGAGCATTAAGTCCGGATATCACCACCCCATGTGCCAGCAAAAATGCATCAACTCAGAGCCCCGGAGCCAAAAATGAACACTCAGTAATCTGATGGTTCATGGTCAAGTTGGTACATGGAACAATTCCATGCCAGTATGGAACCCAAGCGTGCACGGATCCAACCCGCTTTTGCCGACCCAGCAACCTCCTCTTCGCAACCTTTTCAATAATTCCGTTCGCAGCTTGCCCAGTGACCGGTTGACCCACCCACCTCGCTATAGATTCCATGGTCATCACAGTCTAAGCCCCTATCTCTGCATCCTTCTGTTTCAACCTTTCCCTTGCCTATAAACAGTACCGAAGTTTCTGCGTCCAAAAGGTACGATTAAAAGCCACAGCACAAATAACACTTGCCGCTGTGAAAAAAATGATAATATCACGCTCGCAAAGCAGCAAGAAAAACACTTCTCACCATCACTGAACATCACAGATCGTTCTGGAGGGCTGCGACCCAAGCAATTAGTCGTTCAAACCCAGTGGCAACCACGCGCACTGCGAGGCACTGCGCCCGAGGGAAAATTACGCCGCCACGCACTCACACATAACCATCGCACATGGCATCGCCAGCAACCGTCAACAGACCAACTGCACAACCAAACCCATGCCCGTGACGCTCGGGGTTTATTCCAAAAATAAAGAAAAAGCCCATCTGCGCTTTACTATTTACTGCTACAAGCGACGCCTCGGCACCGAGAGCACAAGCCTTCCGTCTTCCAATCCACACCACTGCATTCCCAACCCAGCATAGCCCAACATTCCATTAGATTTTTCGCCTCCAAGAACACCATTTCTCTCGTGAAATTAACAATCAGGTGAACACTGAACGGATCTTCTACCACTGCCCGAGCTCATACGTAGCACAAGTTTATCACCGAGTCGGACCGCTGATATGAACATAACATATGCTAGTGGATGTGCTATGCCCGCACGGCAAAGATCCCTGAAAAACGTGGCCCAGCATGACCGACGGAACATGAGAACAGAGGAGCACCCTGGAGCACCTCGCATCCTCCATAAGTTACAACTTTCCATAAGTAACGAAACGCCTTTCCTGGATAAAGAGTTTACGCATAGGAAACCGAACTGCAATCCACTGCAATTTAAATGCTTGCGTAACACTTATGCGTCCCCAGGTAAAACTTATCAATGGAAAAGCGACGAACATAGAACATATCTCAGTTATGTAGCAACTCGCGCTAAAAAAATAAATAAAGTACATCACATCATAGTCAAATTAAAAATGCACATCAAGCAAAACAATCGAGCAAGAAAAGGGCAGCAAAGTACAATTACAAAAATGCTGCACGCTGTCGAACCCATCGGACAGGCGTGGAACGCAACTTATCACCGTTGGTGTTAGAGCCCCGCGAAGTGACGCGTATACGCTGCTGTCAAGTCATGATCAGCCACAACAGATAGGCGCACAGGGGCCATCCCTCCGACGTGTCCCTATTTAGCGCATTCCCCCAGCGCCACATACCAAGCCGCCTGCTGTCACAGCTCACCTTGATAAAGCACTCTCCTACCCACGCCTAAACACGAGATAAGCAGTGCAGGGTCACTCGCCCGCCCAAAATATATCAACAGCTGAACCGCATCCCGTCCTCCGAGGAGATTCTTGATTCTCGACCAAAGTCACGAAATCACCCAAAAACAACAAAGTACCCATTCCGTTTATATGACTTATCTTGTCTGTCAGTGTTCATAAACGAATCAATGAATCATTTACGGGTGGGAGCGTTCCAATTCCAAATGCTCTACCGAAGTCGCATTCAGCTTTCATGTCCCCACCGAGTGGTTCAACCCCCATGGGCTCATTTCGAAACCCGTAAACGAAAAAAACCCGGTTCCTCAAATATGTTAACAAACAGTCAGAGATTAAAAAATCCAGGGATAGCCTCCCAATGGCCCCCTGGCAAAAGAGACCGACGCTTCAAACCCAGAGACTCGCCCATCTATCGACCCCATCTTCAGCACCGAACAATCATATGCATATGCGCATGCGCTCAGCATGACGAAACAGACACCCAGCGAGAAAAAACGAGGCAAGGTCGACAGCACCAACACAGAGGCCTAAGATTAGCCTCAGCGCGAAGGGAATCGGCAAGTTATAATCAACAAGCTTGTGGGCGGCTCCGATTTTGTCAGTTGTAATCAATTATCAGATTCCAACCACATCATAATCACAATCACAATCAAACCCATCATCAGAGGCGAGGCGAGGCATAGAGAAAGAAGAGAAGGCAAAATCTAGAAAACGGTCCGTAGAAGCCAGCGAAACAACAACCTCCGAGAAACGAGGCAGAGAAAAGAAGCAAGGCGCAATTACATACGCACCCAAGACTTAAAGTCATCAGCGAATGAGAGCGTGGAACCGCGAAGTGAGAAGAACCAACATTCATTGTGCCGGCCGGGGTAAGTTCTATTGGATGAAAGGAATTCAAATTCACGTCAAAAAAGAGATAGATGCGAAAGGCGCAAACGAATCACGACAAAGGAGCGGCGGTGAGAATTTGACGAGGGGGCTTGTCCCTATCCAAGAAGTGAAAGGCAAGGGCAAAACCTCCATCCCAAAGTGAATGAAAAGAAGAGAGGTCGTTCCTCTCAATTAGCACGAGTAGATTAGCAATGTACCCCAAAGTCTAAAAACACCACTGGGGTCCGGGGAACCACCCTACAAATGATACTTTTTCTCCTGCTTAATCTGCGCATAAGGGTCCGCCTTGGGTGGTTGACCATAATGAGGCTCGTTCTCGTCTAAAAACAAAAGCGGGGTGGGGGAGAAAAAAGGTAGCGAGACAGTTAGGAGACCCATTTCACAATTCTTTTTGCCAGCACGGCACACGAGAAATAGAGAGCGCAAAATAGAAAGAAACTCACTGAGGATATCTTTGTAAATCATCGAAACATCTTCATCCCAGATCTCGCGCCACATATGCGCTCCTCCACCTTGAGCACCGTCCAAATTCCACCTTGCAGCAAACTCTCTGACATCAAATCCGAGCCTCTCGTCCTTTCTCACAACAGGAATATCAAGGCTAACAGAGGTGGGCTTCTCAGTCCCTGCTCTCGCGGAGGCAGCGAGCGCATAGCCCGATTCTACTAAAGGAGGTTGTTGCAAGAGGAGACAGACGTATCGGTGATATGGACTGCCGCGCTGAGGATGTGGTGGGATATACGTAGTGTGATCATTCAGATGGGGAATGGATGAAGGAGATGTAGCCGAGAGGGGAACATTGGGCCTAAAATTAAACAACGCTTAGTAAAAAAGAAAAACAACAAAAACGGCGCCACATTGCATTTAAACGGCTCCTTACTTCATCCAATGCAGAAAGGTGGTATAACTTCCTGTTTCGGGATTGGGCACATCTGGAAATGAAAGGGCATATCATTAGCTGGATGCACGCGTGCAATATAGATCTATGACACATACCGGGGTCAACGAGAAGCATAGTATAGAGACGCACGTCCGTGTGGAACACGGTCGCATATAGTTTGGGCGGAGTAAGTGTCTAGATATCAATCAGTTGTTTTAATTTAATAGACGGCAATACCAATATTGACCTGCTTTGGTCTCAAAAATACACCAGGGACGACATTTGTCTGTACTTTGCCAAACTTGAGGTATTCAGTCGGTCGCGTTTTGGTCACAACGTGTAAAATCCACTGTGGGCTGGAGTATGGGCAGAACATCCGGCACGACATTCATTTGATAGATACGCTCCATCTTAAAACAAACCAAAACTGTAAGGGAAAAAGGACCAGTTCGTTCAAGATAGTAAACGCACCAACAAATCAAGGTCACCATCCTTTCGCCATTTTTGCTCCAACAAATACCTATGCGACAGTTTGCTCATATCCGCTATACATGAAAGTCAGTCCTCGTACACACCAAAAGCAAACCCAACCACAAAAAAAAAACACACCCATGGCATTATTAACTGCCCACCGGACCTGTGGAAGGTTAATCTCGCTCTGCACCTCAATAATATTCGCCTTCTCGACCATCCTCTCCAGCTCCTCATTCACCGCCCTCATCTCCTCCTCAATAGCACCCCTCGCCTCCCCAACCGCTCCAGCCAATTTGCCCTCCAGCGCCGTATACTCCGCCGCCTTCTCTTCAATCCTCGTCCGGTGTTCCTTCAACTCTTTCTTCAAAGTCTTGCTGTCCTCCTCCAACACGCTAAGCGCAAGATCATAGGCAGGAACCACATGCTTTGGCAGTGCACGATTCCATTTACGCTCTTTATCAGCAGTAAGCTTCCTTCTCCTCCCTAGCGTTGTGCGTCCCGTAGTAGTCGAGGTGGATGCAGAAGGAGGTGGCGCAGATTCAGAGGCACTCGTGGCCCCAGTGGTCAGACCGGCATTTCCCCTGATAGCCTGTACAATAGAGGACCTTGGGGCAACAGAGGGCAGCCTGCGCAGGGCAAACATAATGGTCAGGATGAGTGACCCGACAGTCACCGCGTATATTTTTTGGACGCGACTTTGTTTGGCTCTAATTGACAATTCACTTTCAAGCACAGCCACATGTTTGACTTGCTCATTTCGACAAGTGCGAATTCTTTCGAGTCTGAAGGTATTGTGCTTCCATTTCACTCGTTCAGTTCATTCAACAAGTCAAGTCAAGGTTGTAAACGTCTATTGAACAAGGCCAAAAATGACAACAGTACTAAGCGTAAGGTAAGCAGGTAAATAATTATAGTATGGCAAACTATAAACAACAAGTCGAACTACACCCAAGTAAAAAGACAAGAAACAACTAGAAGAGTAGCAGTAGCAGTAGCAGTAGCAGCGCTAGCGGCGGAAACAGAGCGCGCCGTAAAATATAGTAGGCATAATGTGCACACAATAAAAAATCCCATTATGGGAGATATAAAGGGCGGAATGGGTAACGCATGTATAGATGGTATATGCAAAACAAGACAAGAAAGGAAAGGGGAGAGAGAAAAAGTACGGCGGGGGCCAGCCAGGGAAAGAATGTAGGAGATGCATGGATATGGTTACAATTGGGGTGCAGGATCGGGCAGAAAGGCAAGCAATATACAGTAATAACGATATGCAGTTGACAACAAGCAGACGACGATAGAGAAGGGTTAGGCGGAGGTGTTGAATGAGGGCGGTAGAGGGATGCATGGAAGATGACACGGAAAGGAAATACTACTTTTGGAATTGACGCCATGCATTAAAAGGTAGACAGGTTGAATGGACTCCGAGAGAGGACGATCGGCTCGGGATCTCTGGAAAAACGATATTGGAAGGCTCCATCCCTGACGATAGGATTCTGCCTGCGTTGACGTTCGAGTTGCTCTTCCTGCTCCATCTGAATTTCGTAGGGAGCCTTGCCACCAGGAACGGGTATGCGATAGCCGGCAAGGACGGGGCTCTGCTTGGGCTCCCAGCGACCACCACCAGACGCCTTGCAAAGAGTGCTAGAGCGACGGAGAGGATACGCGTCCAACTCGCCGTACGAGCGCTCGAGATCTTGAGGCAAAGGCTGCTGAGAGGCTCTGCAGGAGACGCGTCTTGAAGAGCGATTGGGGGCGCTGTTGGATGAAGACTGGGTATTGAGGCTAGAGCTGCTTGGAGTCTGTTGGAGAGAGTGGGTGGTTCTCCGCTTGAACGATGGAGCGACAAAGCCATCGGGAGGAGAGACGGAAGTGGCGGAATCAGTGGCGGAAGAACTTGAAGGCGAAATGGGAGAACGGGGAAAACGAGCATGGACATGGGATTGGAGAGTGCGCGCTTGAAAGAAGGACGCGTCACCTCCGGGGTATGAGGAGTGGTAGGACAGCCGTGGATCTGGTCCCAGCAGTCGTCGCACGCGCGAATCGAGTATGGGGGAAAGTGGGGACTCGAAAGCGGAAAGGGGAACATTGCGGGGTGGTTGGAGGAAAGAGAGATTGGAGGTATCGAGAAGAGGAGTTGTGCGGGAAGTGCACGCGCCACAAAAGATGCCACCGCACTTGCGACAATGCTACAGAGATAGATAGTAAGTATGGGGCTTGACTAGCGAGCAGCGGGGGTGGCGTACATGTTTGCGCTCAAAGAGCGAAAAGGGAACGCGACAGTAAAAGTTGTCGCAGGTAGAAGAAGAGGAATCGGGCTAAAAGATAAAATGAGCAGAGGCGATATCTGAAACTGCAGACGACATACCTTCCAGAGATGCTTTGAAAGTAGCACAGCCAAGTGCTCATTCGGGCGGTCTACTGGGGAGTGTATTTGCACATCGAGGAGACTGGAGGAAGAGGAAGAGGCGGAGTCGTTGCTCTGGTCGAGGGCAGGGAGGTCGGAGGGACGCATGGTGAGATTGGGAAAACAGGCGAGAGTCCATGGTTGGTTAAGTACCATATCACCTCATTTCCTTTCCTGGCCCATCTCAGATCTATCCCAGATCGATGTTTCATCGGAAGAATCAGCGGCATCTCCCTGTCACATGTCACACATGTCACACTCTCCGATATTTTCACGCCGCGGACAAATATTATTTCTTTATCTGTAAATCCGGGTAAATTCCTCAATCACGAACAGCCTGTCTCTGCTTTGCGTTCACTCTCCCGTAGATATACTTGCCACCTCCGTCTTTTGTCTATTTCATATCTTCTCATTTCCACCTCAACCTTTTTCCTGTACATTGCATCCGCAATATCCAAGCCCGACATCCTCCCCGAGTCCTCTCCTCCTCCAATCACACTGCGCCTCTGCCAAATAGCCAATACAAATCCCACATCACCCATTAATAAACATCACGTGTGCGCCACTGTTGTAACCGCCTTAATCAGCCAGGTACAGCACCTAAGCTTAACGCCCACGTCGTCCACCCACTCAACCCTCTCACCACCATGTAATTACCGCCAGCCTTCAGAGATAGATACACACGTCTTTTTTAGTCTACAACTTATCCACCACTCTAATGTAATTAAGACGTCTTGCCAAAGTAATCACAATGCCCTCGTTATCTTCTAGTCCGTTCATATAATTCAGCCAACGCCCACCCCAACCAAAACCTAAGCCTCTACCGTGTGCTTCCAACTCGTTCCGATACCCGAAGCGAGCTTGGACCGTATGGCGGCATGGCCACCCCAGCGGAGCATAACTACTCGACATTAACGCCCCCAATTCTATTGCCGGCCATCGTCCAAATACGTGCTAACATATTAAGGGTCGTTGTCCTGGTATCAACTAACCAAACATCCACACCCCCACCGACGGCAATCCCTGAACACCTTCTCGGAAATCAGATACTAATAACGTACATAGAAAGCGCTAAACCAACTTGGATCCCATCACCGGACGATACGTCCCTGTTTGTCTGCTTATACGGCATCGTGCATACCGAAACTGGCCCAAATCCGAATCCACTGCGCATCCCCGCACCCTTTGGCGTGGGCAAACAGAGAGCTCTGAGAACGTCGTGCCTTGGTATATATCCTAAAGGCCTAAGAGTAAAAATCGTCCCTTCCTTTTTAGCAATCTCCTCTTTCTTTTTTTCCTCAGGCATGCAGCAATGTCCATGTCACCCTTTGCTGCGTTCTACGTGTACTTATCTATCTCCTAGGCCATGCACGGAGACGAGGGGCATGGAGATAGCTTCAGCATATGGTATGACGCAGTCCAGTAACTGAGGTACATACATCACTACGTTACTCTAAATTGAACCGTGATAATCCATCATGCAACGCAACCATAAGTATATTCAAGAGCAAACTCACATCGTGCCCGCCCTTGCAAATGCACCTGTCATCATTCGCCAGTCTATTCTCAACGCATTCCATCCCTATTGCCTGGATCATCGAACATGCTGCCGGCAACGCGCTTCGAAGACCCAGCGCATGTCCACTAAATACTAATAGTGTAACAAATTTCATGTCATCCACAACGCGCGCACGCCGTAAATTTAGTAAATCCGGCAAAAGATCACAGTGATCGCACAGCTTCACTGCGAAAAAAACCACACTAAACCGCAAATGAAAAAGAAGTGGAAGAAAGAAGTAATGAAAAAAACATATCCGCCTTGATTTTATCCGCCTGCGACGGCTCGTTCATTATCGATCTCCCCAAACCATTCTCCTCCC
The DNA here is from genome assembly GCA_023853785.1 of Psilocybe azurescens. Lineage (NCBI taxonomy): Eukaryota > Fungi > Basidiomycota > Agaricomycetes > Agaricales > Agrocybaceae > Psilocybe > Psilocybe azurescens. The sequence goes on along the minus strand of JAJIRX010000718.1, from coordinate 144,068 downwards.
GGCCTCAATCCATGCTCCCGCTCCATTCTGATGCTATTCACGCTGCAGTGGACACTTGTGGGTACACGTACGCATTTTTATTCCACACATACACTACCAAAACCAGAGTGCACAGGGGAAGAAGGGCTCCTTCCAGCCTGGATTTTCGAGCCTCGTTCCACAGGCAAAATACCCACACTCAAGCCACCGCGTCATTTTGTGTCATCTCTTTACATACACCCGTCCAACTAGTCTCTACTCGAGTACATGCTGCACGCCCTCCGTCCCGGAATCCGCTCGGTTTCTATTCTATTGAGGTTTAGGTTCTGCATTGAAGCCGCCAATAAGTGACTGCACAGTAAAGATACGCCTTACTGACCGCCCGGCTCTACCGGCACAACCATCGACCACCAAAGACTCAGAAATCATACCGTTCCATACCGTTCCATCCCCACGCCCGATCTTTGCCCGAGTCTCCCCGCTGTGCGTTGTGCGGCACCGCCCTGTCCCTGTGCATCTGTATCAACGGGCTTGTGCTTTGAGCTGGGGAGAATGGACGCCGATGGACGCATGCGACATCGCCCGGAGGGGCGCGCGCTTCATGTCAGCAACTCTCAGCTAAACTGAGCCCATTTTATCCCAATTTCCAATTCCACTTCCTGCATTTTGCCCCCGCCCGATGGCTTTTTGCTTACATACTCGTCCTCATTAGCTTGAGGCTTGAGCCTCGTCGTCTCAAAGTTCAGCCTTGTGCCCGCACTCGACGTCCTCTCGGAACAAATGTTTGCTACAGTACATTCTTTCATTTCATCTAACCTGAATTCCAGAAATCCACAAACTACATATGCACACCAGCACACCGCCTCCCCAAAAGTTGGTCCCTAATTGCAAATTTGTACTAACATAATATTATCCAATATCATACATCCAAGGAAAGAGCCACACTGCGAGCAGATTGTAAAGCACACTGACATTGCCCCAATTTCATGTGGTTTTACGTACCTATGGACCGACGCGTGTCGTCGAAAAAAAGGATCGACCAAGTTGGCGGAGGTTGGCGGATATTGGAGTCTCCTTGTGGGTCGAGGAAATTGGAATTGTCCAAGCTATCCCCGACTGGCGCTGTAAAAGACGGCGCTAGACTACTTACGGTAATGTAGCCTTGTAGGCCTTTACAACACCTTTCGAGCCATTGGGTCCTACGTGTAAGTGGTGTTTCCACCCACCCCAAAGCTCCAATGGCAACCCTTATCGTACTTCTTTCTCAGTGCGACAACGCAATGTGCTCCAGCAGATAGCATATTGAAGCCCACATTCTCCAATTATCAACAGTTATCAACTCAGTAACCCACAAAGACTCGAAAACAAATGGCGACACCCACAGTTTGCCAGGACAACAGCTGGATCTAATATGCATCTTCGCTCATATGTCCATACTCAGAAGCATATATGGTACAGCTCAAGAGGAGTTTAGGCCCGTCGAGTGACACAGTGACACTAAGTTTCAACCCTCGAATTGCTCTGGTGCCTTTCTGTCCTCACCCTCTCTCTCAAAAAGTTGAAATTGCATGCATAACGAATTCAGGGATCTTAGCACTCCCGACTATGTAGTGTAAACGACAATCTAAGTCTTTAACCTACATAAGCCGTTAACTTTAAGCTTGTCCGCCGCCCAGCCTCATCCACGTTTTTCTTTTGATATATGTAATTGGCGGGCGATCGTCTTGGCTTTTCTCAAGTTATAACCAATTACGTCCAAAGTGACACCTGCCAAGAAACATATCTCATTGCCGCCGCGCCGCCTAAGTGACGCCTCCAAGCCCAATATGGCTGAAATCATTAATGTTTAAAGACCAGATCAGCATAGAACGAAGTAATTATACATACCTTCCTGAAGTTTGATATGACATTGCGAAGCGTTCGCTGAATACACGAAAGGGAAAAGAAAAAGCATCAATTTATGTTAAAATAACTCTCCACGACCCGTAAAATCATCCTGCGTTCCATGTCATCGAGCAAGACGTGTGTTCGAGCTACCGGGCTTGTATCTGTCCACGAGCCAGCAGCATTACCCACACCATTTCGCTGTCGTCCAAATGCTCGATCATTCCCCAGATATCCCGATGACGATATCCTAGATCCAAAGTCTTGCATGTTGCCAGTGCCAGGAGCACCACCCTGAATCTGATCCTTATCTAGCGGGGCACCGTGCAACTTGTTATCAATACATTCACCACTTCCACCCCCAAATACGTCCCGATGTTCAGTCGCCGAATGCATATCTGAAGTCATCTCCAAACGCCCAGTCAGAGCCTTATCCTGGAGCGTAACAAGTCCCATAAAATTATCCAAGACCATCTTCTTCAGCACACCCAGCCGAGATATAGCCAAGTCTCCAGAAGAATCAGAAAGTGGATTTTCTGTAGATCGAGCGCCGAAGTCGTCTGATTCTAAAAGGCGTGCAACATCGATTTCAGCGTTGATGACAGCATGTATGATACTGCAAAGATACCACACAGTATCTTTGATAACAAGACGCAGTACCCGACTGCTTCGTGAAGTGTGAGCATCAGAATCCGCCTTCGTCTTCGGCATGTCCTCAAAGAACATACGGTCTAAAAGCCGAATCGCCTCCAACATCAACGAATGATGCATAAGGGACAGTTCTACCAGATTATTTTTGGCAAGATCTATCCGAGTCCTAGCCTTCTCCCTAGTCTTCGTGCTCGCGCTTGCAGCTTGCTTGGACCCAGCAGTAGACGCAAACTGGGCTTGCGCTAACGAGGATAGCGTCGTGCTTGCCACACCAAGCGCGCTGTGAAAGAAGGCCAATAACGCCGGACGCCCATCGACATGGTTTGAGCCTCCCTGGGCCGTACGCTTGGTGTCGGCGCTAGTTTTCGAGCGAGATCCGTCGCGCTCTTTCGCTGGTAGAAGATGCGCTAGAACTCGTTCGGACAGTAAGAAAAACGAATGAAGAATAGGCACCAGAATCGTCGTCGATAGTTGGTTCAGAAATGCAGCTAAAGGGTTTATACAGTCGGCACTGCCAGAAACCGAAGCCATAGTCTGGTAGGACGCCTGCGAAGCGACCGCTATCAGTGGTAGAGATTTCTCGATGACAGAGCGTAGCAGAGTGTCTAGCGTCTGGATACGTTCATTGCTCATATCCTTCTTGATAGTACAATCCAAAGAGATAGAAACAGCATCAATGGCACGACGAGTAGCTGATATGAACGCCTTCTCTGGAAAAGCAAGCCGACCATGCAGTGCTGACAAGGCAAAGAAAGTATCGAGGATTTCAAACAGTCTTGCGCCATTGGTCGTTTTCCTATTAGCTTCGCCTTCTCCAAATATTGACCACAATGAAGCTAGAGGAAATTCACGAAAAGACGCTAACGACTCACCACTTTCGAGGTTCTCGAGCACAGTCTTTAAATCTAAAGGCAGGTCAGGCGAACGAAGAGTTTCCTCTGGCGTCGGCACTGCTAGCTGCTTCTTTTTTCCTTTCTTCTTATTTGTTGGTGCACTGCTAGGCGTCTGCGTCGTCTGTGGTGTTGCTTCCCGTGCACCATTAGCCTTATTATTAGTTAGGAAGGTTTCTAAAAGGGAGAGGCAAAAATTAAATAAGAAACACAAAAGCAAGAGTCCCAGAGACCCATACGGATTTCCATTGCCTCTAGCGTCTGCTTCAATGCCTCACACTCCTTCTCCAATTTAGACGCATGTTCCTTCCATTGCATTTCATTGCCCTTGCCATCTTCGCCGCTGTTGTGAGACTGACCAGCCGGAAACGATGATCTCAAACTGTGGATATAGGCTATGTTCCAAAGCCGTTCGTTACATGGTCATAGAAAGGATCCTGAACAGACAGTCTTTGGCCTCACCGAAACAAGTTATATTGACTGGTTTGCATCTCAAAACTGCTAATGCCTAGGAGTTGTCAATCTCGAATTGCCCTCTGCGTCAGAAAGTAAAGCCGACTTACCAGCAAAAGCCTCAGATGATGAGAATCCACTGGCGGAGACGACATCGGACAAGTGCCGCTCAGGTTGCCCCTGAAGAGGTTTTCAAAGGAAACAAATTTAAATCGTGGGAATCGAATCAGCTTTGAAGTCGACGGTCACGAAGCAATCGAAAGCTTCATTAATATGAGAGCAAGTTATGTCAGTGCACGTCGCGTCTTTGTGTTTACTAAAATCTGGAATGAGACTGGCGATGGTTCAGGTCAAAGCTTTGCGCGTGGACTGGTCAGTAATCACTTTGGGTCACAGCCACCTTCCTTTGTTTCTACCTCTACCACTTCTCATTGCATCTACTCCTATCCACAACACAAAGGCAGATGTATGAACTATAGGCTAACCAGACGCAGCGTGAACCAGCGAATTTAGATTCCTCGGCCTAGCGGCCGGACTGAGCCAACCTAGTATGCCAAAGACTGTTCTTGGGCATGCGGTGAAGGCATGTCTCCTGATTTCATTTGATGGAAATGTCGACGGTGCAGAACGAAGGACACTGCTACCATCGATATCGACATCCACGCTCGAAGACACTGACAGCCTTCAAGTTTACAACTCACGATGAGCGGAACTGGTCCCCCACATCTACTTCATTTCTTTTGTGGAGGGAGGAAGAATCACTCAGAGTCTCAAATCAGTATCCCGTCAGAACAATCCGAGTTCGAACATAGGGTATATTTACATTCCGTCGCCCTGCATCTGTATTCATGTCGGTCTTGCAGCGCTCTCAGACACCAACACCTCGATCGAAACCCGGATGGCAGGACAGAATGAAAGCCCGTTCGCAAGAAAGAAGGCTTCGAGGATCAATAAATCAACCCGTCGTCGTCTCGCCAGAAAATCGCAGTCTGAAGGAAGGATCATCCAGCTTTCGACCTCGCCCCCTTCCATCGTTGTAAATGCTCCTCAGGATGAAATTCCGTCAACAGCTGATACAATCGAGATGGGTTCCGGATCTGTAGTCGATAATGCTTGATAGCCGATTCACGTACTCTCAAGCGTCCCTCTAACTCGGAAATGATTGGAGGACAGATTGCAGAACTTCAAGCCAACCCACCCAAAGTTTGCTTTGACATAATTTGAGTTCCCCTCCAACTTAACTTACTCTCGCCTCAAACCAGGAAACACCTATTGCCCAGCTCAAGGTCCTAGACCCTGCAACCGTGGACACTGCCCGCAATAATGCAAGTATGGGCATTTCTGAAATGAGGGGCATCTCTGCTTCTGTCGAGGGTGGGGCAGCGGCCATCAGCACGGCGGGTAATCCGATCGACCTCGTTGATTCCATGTCCTCGTTCCTAGAAAAGCTGTTTGATTTCAATTCCTTCGTGGACAAGATCGTCACGGTATGATATTTATACAGTAGGGGCAACTCCTATAAATGTCATGCCTAGATCCACCCGTAAGTACAAGCGGCATAGACTGTTCTCTCTTTTGCTTCCCAAGGTCCGTATCAAATATTTTCCTATAAACTTGCTGTTCCGTTGAGGAATTGATGTCAGCTAACTCTTCTTTTTCGTTCTAGAGACGAGGTTGCTCAAGAATTTTTTCTCTTAAACTGACGAGCGCGTGAAGAACTACAACAGCGTCTTCGATAGCCTTATAGAAGAGTTCTGCAACAATGCTGCGGCTGACACAGCAGTGGTGGTCGTACATCGTGTTTGGGAAGATATAAAAGGCTTAGGTATTGCGTTTTAAACTGTAACTGTCCTGCTTGTTTTAATGCAGATAATACGGCCGAAATTTTTGACCTAAACATTATCCCTTATGGCCACGAGACAAGACCATTCGGTTGTGGGATATTGAAGCTGGGGAGCTTGTGCGACCACCTCTTCAAGAGCATGCAGATTGGGTTACGTCTGTTGCATTCTCTCCAGATGGCAAGTGCATTCTATCGGGTTCAGATGACAAGACAATCTGGTTGTAGGTTGCCGAGACAAGGGAGCTGGTACAACCGCCTCTCAAAGGTCATGCAGACTGGGTCAACTTTTTGCATTCTCACCAGATGGTAGACACATTTGTGTCAGAATTAGAAGACAGGATTATGCAGTTATGGGATGCTGCGACAGGCGCCCTGGTGACACCCTTCTTGGGGGACATAGAGATTCAGTCCCCTCTATTATGTTTTCACCAGATGGCAAGCACATGTGTCAGGGTCTCACAACAGGCTCCTCCAGTTGTGGGACACAGACGGAGAGATAAAGGATTTATTTCTCAAAAGACATTAAGACTGGGTCAGATCTATTGCGTTCTTGCTAGTTGGCAAGTGCATTGTGTCAGGTTCGGATGACGCAACCATCTGTGTATGGAATGACATGTCTCGACTCTTGCTAGCACCACTCAGAGGCCATGAGAAGCGTCTGTTGCCTTTTCTTCAGATGGCTTGTTGGACAGTCCGATTGTGGGATGCAAGAACTAGGGAGCCAGTAAATTAGGTTGTGGTCAGCATTGCCAGGGGAGAGAGTGCAACCACCTCTTGAAAGTCAAATATGTTTTTCTTCTCATCCGGAACATGCATTGGTTGGTGCTGTTGAACTTGTTGGTGACATACCTTCTTTGTCTGGACATGAATTGGTAGTTGTGCCAGGCATTACTGGATGGATTCATATTGTATGTAGTTACATGTTTTTACTGTTGTAAATTGTAATCCATCTGCGATCTTGATTCTGAAGACTAAAAGCACCTTTTTGTTAATCTTGGGGAGACATTCCATCTACCTACAAAGTTATCAGCATTCCACAAACCACTACTCCCAAATAACAAATCAAGTTCCCCGAATCCCCGGTAAAAAAAAGAACAATTGAATTGACGTATAGCACAAAGGACAATACTAAAAACAAATTGACTACGTAGAGTACTTAAAACAAATCAGAAAATGCATCCATATGTTAAATGGTCGTGGTCGTGATCATCGACGCAATTGAACTGTATATGACATATCATCCAACAAAAATATAACAAAAACGCCTTGTCGCGGTCATAAATACACTATGTACAATATGTATAGCTTCAAGTTTCTGAAAGACAAAGAAAGAATATAAGTTTTCAAATCACAAGATGAAAAGACAAACAAACAAAAGAAACAGACCACGATCCAAAGGAGCACGACAAGAGATCCGGGCACTTATGGTTATATTTATGTATGTGCCGGTGGCTCCTTCTGCAAACGAGATCCCAAGGAGCGCATAACAGGCGATTCTTCAAGGTACGAAGCCACACCAGGACTCGGGCCCACATATGGACCGCCGCCTCTCGACCCTCGCCGTTCCCGCTGCAGGGGGTGAATGAAGGGTCCGCCGTGGCACTGAATTCTTATACAGATCACCCCTCCTCACAGGCGACTCATCATAATGATTCGGCCGTCCGTAGTAATCCTGGTTGTGGGGATGATGCGACCCGCCATGAGAATCCTCTCTGGTCGAATTGGACATCGAGTGTGGGCCGTCCGCTCTGTTATAGTTGGAATAGTTGGCAGCGTATCCAGACCCACGCGTCCCTTGTGGTCGAGTAGGCGACTGGAAAATGGCCCTAGCAGGCCACACGTTCTTCGGCGTCGTAAACGGTGCATTGAACTTGATCCCCTCGAAGGCGTCGACGTCGGATCGAACGGCGAATCGTCAGAATTCATATAGCCGTTATATGGGCTGCTATAGATTCTCACCGACGTCGCAGAGTACTGAGGCGTCGAAGGACCAGGCCGAGACGACTCCAACCATGTATTATGAGAATCCGAATGCGCACCATACTCTCTCGGCGGAGTCCTGGGTGTTTTCATCGCCGCCCAGTTGGGCGAATCATGCGGACCTGGCTGAAAAAGGCGTATCCGAGGACCGACGAAAACTATGGGCACCTCATCGGTCGGCACAAAAGTCGGTTCACCCGTCGACACCTCGGGTTCTGTAGAAGGTGATCGACTTCTCGAGACGCATCTGCGACAGAACCAAGGATCCTCCTCTTTGCCCAATTCCGCAATATTCCTGATACCAATGCACTGTAAATGGTACCAGGTCTGACAAGCGTCGCACTGAACAAGTTCCCTGCCATCGTCCTTACCATTGCAGATGCAAACAACTTCTTCGTCGTCTTCGTCGTCCAGCTCTCTTTGCCGCCTTTGTTGCCTGTACATAAGCGCGCGTACACTTCTCTTGGCCAAAAGCGCAGCTCGAGCATCAGCCGGGTCGCTGGGATAAGTGGCCCGCCTAATCACGTCGTCCTTCCCAGTAGGATGAGGATACGCCATCAAAGGGACCATCTTTCCCCGTCCCGGACGTGGCATATCTGACAAATGCTCATAATCAAGATCAGGCGCATGTGCTGCGTCGCCCGACTCCGCCTCATCTTCGTCGTCCGAATCGCGGTCAAGAAACCTCTCAATCCAATGCAGCCGCTCCTCTTCCTCAGCCTTCGCCATTTCCAAACGCTCTTCCGTTCGGAGCCTCCACGGAAATTCACTATCTGGCCAATTCGGCTTGTCCGTCTGATTCTGTAAATCGGTACCATAAGATTTCTTGTTCACGACTACATCGTTAACTTTCTTCTTCCTTCGGTTTGGCGCCTTCTTCTTGCTGGGTGCCGGTTCTGGACTGCCAGGCGCGATCTGTTCTTCGGTGGGTCTATCGATCAGCACACGACCTTTGCCCTCCAAACTCAATGGTACACAGTTTAGAGTTACTCTGGGTAGGTTCAACCCGAAAAGCAGCCAGACGCTTGCGTTTCTTCAACTCTTTCTCGGAGGGAGGAGCCTCTTCGGCTTCTTCCAAGAGAGACACGATGGACGTCGAAGATCCAGCAACGGCGGATGGAGGAAGCGATATTGGCTGTGGCTGTCGAACCCAATCGGCTGTACGCTATGAATTGAAAGTAAGCAACGAACATTCATAAGAGTAAAATGCCACTGGCGCGTACATATCGACCATAACCACCAGCCATTAAACTTTCTTCAAAGCTTTCCTCCGACGTTTCTTGGAACAGCTTCAGGCGACGTCCTTTATGCGGGCTCTCCATGATGCCGACAGGTAAGACACGCTCAGACGTGTTCTCATCTTCCAAAAGGTAAAGGGGATCCGCCTCAGACAAGGTTCGCTTTGACCTTTTGAGATACTCGGGACGGTGTTTTTCCGCTTCTTGGATATGTGCCAATCGGTCAGCCATCATCGACTGTCGGATTCTTTCCATCTCCCCACCGGCGCTGACCGTAGGATTCGGTGCCACTTCTGTAACGGGTGGGATGAGAGGGACGGAAGATGTGGATGTCGCCATCTGCGTAGCAGAGCGAGCGGGGAGAATACATCATCGACCTGTGAAGGCAGAGAGGTATTAGGTAGCGGCGCATGCCCTTTGGAGATCTTTTCTCCAATCGACAATTTGGCCATGAAAGGTGAGGAAAGGGCGGATGAATGGCTGGGATGCTCCATGGGGGCGAGGAAGGAGTGGCCATTTGTGTATTAGAGTTAGAGGAGTTAGACTTTCGAGAGTTTCCGTCCTTTGACCTATTTCGAATGTTAATGGAGTGTAAAGATAGCATCCAGGGAAACAACCCACGAATTCTGCTTTGGGGTGGTAAAATCGTTGGAGGAGGGTGGTAAACTACACCTAAAAGTCAGTACAGGGTATAAACGAGTATATAGCCCAACCCACAAGTATCGCGGTGTAGTAGAATTGCTATGTTCAGCAGGGGATATATGTGAGAAATGTGGACTAGAAAGACATAGAAAATGAGAAATGTATTCAACATCGACCCAATAAGTGAGATTACCTAGATTCCGGGGTAACGCATTGCTGCAAGTTGGTCTGAGCGCGCACTAGGCCCTCTTCGTTCGTTCTGTTATAAATGTTAGATGTTAAGAACAAGCCTCAAGCAACATTCATGAAGCGCAAAACGCACAAGGGCCTATTCACTTGTCGTCTGTTCTGAAAGCTGGACGAAGACGCAGAGTTCATCCTGCATCGATAATGAGAACAAAACATGCAGATAAGGCACGGTAGCACACACCCATTTAGTGATAGGTGATTCTGGGGAATATGGCCGGTCATATCCGTAACGAGCATCGTTATTGGGACTACAGACAGAGAGTCAGTCAGTTCATGCGCATCTCACGAGGAACTGAAGCACCTTTGAGGGGTAGGTAGATGGGAGTATTGTTTCGCGGAGAAGGCTGGAAGGAGGCCTTCGGAATGGTCGTCGCTACTTTGGGGTTTTTTTTTTCGCTCAGGCGGCACTCGACAGGGTAGTAAGAGATGCAGACACTTACGGGGTCGGAGTTGTGTTTTCATTAATTGTGGGCATCATGACCAGTTATCTGGATAGAGAGATTGTTGTGAAGGTTGGATATTGATATTTAGGGTTCGAGTGGTTCGTATTTCCCAAGGGGTAAGCAAACTTGGGGGTAAGAACAAGAGAGATGTGAGAGTGTATCGCGAATGAATGAAGCTTTGAGAGATATTTGGAGGAGGTGTATCGCGGAGAGAAGAAAAGATATGAGGAGAGAGCAACAGAGTGAAAGTAAAGAAAAGAGAAAGAGTGAGACTGATTAGCCGTGTTCATTCTGTTCATTTGATTACCTAAACAAAGCCCACTAATTACTGCCACTTTGAGCCATGCCCCATCAATCCTCTCTTGACTCGTATCCGCTATGTCTGAACGTAAAGGTTTGTCGCCGCCCTCTTATTATCGGCCTCAAAACACTGCTAACTACATGTCCCACAGTACTCAACAAATACTTCCCTCCGGATTTCGATCCGGAGCTCATATCGCGGAGAAAGCACCCCAAGAATTCGCAGCAGGTCGTCCGTCTCATGGCCCCATTCTCAATGTGCGTCATTTCAAAGCTCAACTTTATCAAATATACTCAACGCATACAACAGGCGATGTAACACCTGCGGCGAATACATTTACAAAGGCAAGAAGTTCAACGCGCGAAAGGAAACCGTAGAGGGCGAAGACTACTTGGGCATCAAAATATTCCGATTTTACATCAAATGGTGAGCCTCCCTACACCCTCCCACTTCTTCCCGTAACCCATATTTCTTACACACTGCGCCTAGTACACTATGCTCTGCAGAAATCACATTCAAAACCGACCCCAGAAACACCGACTACACCGCCGAGCACGGCGCCTCTCGCAATTTCGAACCATGGCGAGACGAGAAAGCCGAGGAAGAAGACCGAATAGCCAAGCTCGAAGAGGAGGAAAACAACCCCATGAAAGTCCTCGAGAACAAAACCGTCGACTCCAAACGCGAAATGGACATCCTCGACGCACTGCAGGACATCCGCGCACGAAACGCCAGGAACGAGCGCGTAGGACAGTCCGACGACCTGCTCTCACGGCTGGCGCTGGAGGAAGTGGAGAATGAGGAAGACGCGGAGCGAAAACGCCTAGAAGAAGAGGATGAGAAGCTGGTAGAGGAAGTCTTCTCAAAGGTGCCTGCCTCTGGCTCGACCGACAGTCACGGTGAAGCGGAAAGCCGACGATTACGAGCCTCCCGCGCACACCCTCCTGTCCAGTTCAGCCCGCTCTCTCATTGCATCGACAGCAACATTACAACCCGCCAAAAAGCGGAAACCAGAAGGGAAAAACTCGTTGGGCATCAAAGTGTTGAAGAAAAGCACCAAACCTCGCGTCACTTGGAGCTTCCTCTTAATAGACTCGAAACGAACACCCCATTCGTATGTAATTATTGCCTCTTCACCAATTGGCTCGTCGTTAATTAAGGACTCGAAAGGGGGTATGTACATTATACGGGGAACAGGAGAGATTTAGTGTATCGTGTTATACATAAATACTGAAAGGTGGTGTGGGGATATTAATTGGTCTCGTCTTGTCTTGTATACACTATTGTCTGCAGCATCCATCGCTCTACAAAGGTAGGGAAAAGAACCAAAATAAAATCCGATATAAAAAGAAACTCATCTACGTGAGCGCGAGCTACGAGCAGGTTTGCTGCCGTGCAAGGTTTCGAACCGCTCCTTGATTTTGGAGTAGCCTTCTCGATCTACTTTGTGAAGATAGTATGTCCCTCCGTTGTTGCCCCAAGATACACTGCCTGAATGGTATGGCCTTTCTTTGACGTCAAATATAGCGCTGATATCGTCAACCTAACACGCCGCCGCCGCAATCAGCAAAAGCAAAATTCAAAAATCAATAGATATACGTACGTTACGTTTAGTCAGACGAGCATTAATCGAGCTGACAAAAGGCGCCAATGAAATCACCGTTGCACCTTCCTTAAGATCCAGAAATTTAGGACGCAAGGCCTCATTTACTGTAATATACCATCAGCCTATTTCAAACCCCAAAAACAAAGAAAGAAAAAACGCACAACTCGTTTCGAAAACCTTATTATCCACCAGAACGACATCCGCTTTAGAAATAAGCTCATCCACTCTCCTACTCTCCAACATATTCCCTTCCTCCAGCTCCATCTCCCCAATGACCACCCCCCACATCCGACACCGAATTTTGATCTGTTCCACCACATCCCTCGCGACCCTCGCAGGGTGCGGCATCAGCTCAATCCCATAACTCCTGCACCCCGTCTGTAAGCTCGCCTGCACAACCACATTCGCGACCCCGCTCCCCAAATCTAAAAATAGAGTATCCTCCTTGAGCTCCGTAACCGTGATCATCTCCTGCGCAAGCGAGGGCATCAGTTCGCCATACACCGTGCTCGAGAACGCCTCGTAGTGCTTCAGACTCGGCACGTTCGGGCCCACCGTCCGCTGGTAGTTCTCCTCGATGATGCGCATGAGCACTTTATCCGGCAGGCCGTTCGTCGTCCATGTCTCCACTGTGGACATCATGCAGTTGCGCGGAGACGGCGCGTAGGGATCGGTATCGAGCTCTGGATACTTTAGCGCGTGCAGTGCCGCGTTCACACGCTTCATAGCCATGAGAAATAGCGGTCCGTCCTGTAGATGGATGGCTCGTTGCACAGCACGGAGAAGGGGCAGTCGGTCGACTATAGAAGATGTGGTAGAGGAAAGTGATGTTAGTGACGAGCTTGATGTGGATAGGGAGCTGAGACTGGATGTAGAAGATGAGCTTGCATTCGAACGAGGGGGGTGAAGGGGACGGAGACGGAGAAGGCGGAGGAGAGATCGCTTCTGACAAGGTGTCAGTAGGTATAGGGCCAAATGTGGCCTGGTGTTCTTTAGGAACGTAGCCTAGAGGATGAATATTAGATGTTTGCCAAGAACTGTTGGGACATGTACGCACATTCTACCATCGTATACAACGACCTCTCGAGATCCATAATTGGATTATAGTGGTCCTTGTCTTTCGGCGCGAGTAATATGAATCTAGTATGAAGAATGAGCAATGCGCAAAAGATAATTGGAGAATGAATGACAATGTGATCATGTTCCTGTATTCTGAGATTTGTGGCACATCCCACTACTGAAACATAACCCAAAACCACGGCTATATGCCGCAACAAAAATAATGAAAACAAACATTTACATACCTTTCTACAGCAAAGGAATTAGGGTATTCCAATTCAACGACTGGATAATCAGTCGGATGTGGTTCAAAGGACTTGTCTGTAGGATCGTTTGGGTTCTTGAAATCTGCACAGCAATATTAGGACAGTCTCAAATGGAAAAAGGTAAAATAAAACAAGACATACAAGATTTATAGGATTTCATAAGTCTTTTAACGACTGCTTCGGAGCTTAGATGACTTGCGCCTGGATCACCGTTCTCGTCGGTACACCAGCGTCTTTCTCGCACAGGATTTGGGATTTCCATGGTCGGAGGGAAGAGAGAGGTCGAGCGGGACCGACTACTGCAATAGAGTGGCTCTGGAGATGGCGGTGCCGTCTCATGGCGACTAGTGGCGCGCGAAGACGACTGAGAAGACGAGGCAGCTCTGCTCTTCTTTGGCTTTTGTTTGTTGGTAGACGCCGTTCGCAGCCTTTTAACGGCACGAGGGAGATCAGAGGGACCTGCAGCCGGTCCAGAAGCAGGTAAAGACTTGCGCTTCTTTTGTGGACTCGGAGAGGTGGACAAAGAGGATGATTGTACTGAAGACACGGGGGAAGAGGATCGTGGAAGTGATTGAGTAGAGGTGGCGCTGCTGCTGCGTGGGGGACGGCGGGCCTACGTGTAAGTCGCGTGGTTACGACGACGGAAGGGGCGGTGGACGCGACCGACTGTGATATCTTTGAAGGAGAAAAGAAACTAATGTCAGTAGAGGACCTAGCGGGAGACGAGGAGATCATCTTGGAATAGAGAAGTGTCGCTCAACCGAGTGTCACAATTTCTGACCGGGTGGTGGCTGTGCTATTTCTCATGATCACGATCTCAGAGTCAGAGTCAGTCGCCCAGTGCCTCCTTGCAACACCTTTAGTACTCTATTGACACCTTGAAAGATTTCCGGCTTTGCGACCTCTACTGTCAAGGAAGAGTCCCGACATGAGTCGGGTGATGAGGCGGCAGTGCGGACTTCCGGTCAAGGTCGGTGCGGCATCCCCAGCAAAGAGGGACCGTCCTGAAGGGATTCAACTGAAATTTCCGAGGTGGATGTTCCGTGGTTCGTCGGTGCTGTGTGATTGAATGCAGCTTGGAACTTGATGGGATAGGTGCAAGAATACACGACGGTGATCAAATCCTCTTTACTTCCCATTATCAATGTCTCAGCTGGTAATATCTATATAAAACGCTGATTTGAGCAACCTTGGCTTCATCGCGCACGTCGGGTCACGGACATATGGACTGTGACTCTTGCATATTTTGTGTAACACTGACAAGCACTTTCACTACATGTATCAATGACTCCTGGCCATCTCTAGAACCCACCCTATGTAAATATTAGTCGGGATGCTCAAGTATCTCCCCACAATTCTACGGTCTAACCTCAGCTTTCGTCGCCATTTCCATCTTTCTCCTGCACCATGTTCCGCTAACCTCGCTCAAAAATTATTACCTCACAACCCATCTACCACGGAGAAGAGCCCATCCACAAACCAGATCAAAAGCTCACAAAATTCACAGCGTATAGACGAAGACATCATAAGAGAGCGAAATAGTAAGCACAAAGTTTATCATCACCCGACTCGAGCATTGTCGCCAACCACTATCACGCAGTAAAACGCAACGAAGTAGGAGTCCAACTCCTCTCGCACAATCTTCACAGCCAAGTCTTCAAAAATGTGACCTTCCCTGCCCCTCCGAAGGAGAACATCCAAATATCTCGGGAGCATCTCGCGATGCACGGGCTGGATCCTACCCAAACTTCAGTCCTCCCCGATATCAGCTTCAAGCTCCCCCTCCAAGGCACCAATATCTCAGAGCATTTTCACCGTATCGGGGCCCACGTCGCCGAACCTTGGCTCTCCCTAGCTAAATCCTTCGCGTCCCAAAAGCTCCCTCCCAAACCAGATCACTGGCATGTCCAAAGTGGCTGGACAAAATACCACTACCTACCAGACGGATCGAGCTACAGCGAACACGTCGAGGCGCCTATACATAACGGCAAACCCGAAGAGCTGCTTACCTTTGACGTAGAGACCATGCCCAACTACCATCCATACGCTATCATGGCATGCGCGGCTTCCCCCAATGCGTGGTATGCGTGGATATCCCCCTGGCTGCTCGGAGAGACCGAAGATCCTCAACAACTCATCCCGGTGGGCGAACCAACGGCGTCAAAAGTACTCGTCGGGCACAATGTCTCCTACGACCGTATCAGAATATTAGAGGAGTACGATGCAACAGGAACCGCGACTCGCTTTGTCGACACCATGTCTCTACACATCGCCGTGCACGGCATCTCGGCCCATCAACGCCCAGCATGGATGAAACACCGCAAAGCGAAAGAGGCAGCAGAGGACCGACAGGAAGAGACGGTGCAGGCCGTCCTGAATCTCATGCGCGATGTAAAAGAGCGCGAAGAACGAGAAGCCGATCCTGCCAAACAAGCAGAACTCCGGCGCTTGCTACAAGACATGGAGGAAAGCATCGTCCAGCTCCGAAACCAAGGTCCACCCGGTGCCGCCCCCGCTGCTCCCACCACCTCGGCAGACGAAGATGCAGACGAAGAGGACGTCCAAGCCAAAAAGTGGGAAGACATCACATCCGCCAACTCGCTCGCAGACGTCGCCAAACTGCACTGCGGCATCGTAATGGACAAAATGATCAGAAACGACTTGATGGAGATGGAGCCTTCGCACATCCGCGACAATGTCACAGATTATCTCGATTACTGTGCAACCGATGTTCAAGTCACTCATGAAGTCTTCGCCGCTACACTACCAGCTTTCCTTAAAGCATGCCCACATCCTGTGTCTTTCGCCGGAATATTGACTATGGGTTCTTCCTTTTGCCAGTGGATGAGAACTGGGAAGCATACGTGCGGAATGCTGAAGGCATCTGCAACGACATGCAGGAAAAGGTCCAGACGAAGCTCAAGGTTCTCGCAGAGAACGCAAAAGGCCTGATGGATCGCGGTGAAGAAGAAAAGTGGAAATCGGATCCTTGGTTGTGCCAACTTGATTGGACACCCAAGGTTGCCGGAAAGTCTCGAGGGATCTTCCCTCCCGAAGATGTTTGTGATATTAATGTTTTCTAAAACGTATACTGGCGCTGACTGAGGTTCTGCTCAACAGTTCCAGGAATATCCGTCTGAACCAGAAGATCCCACCTCTCATGATCCAGAAACCCATGCACCCAAATGGTACCTTCGGGTCATTTCAAATCCAAGCGCAAGCGTGAAAGCAGACGCCACCGTCCCGCTCATGCTGAAACTCTCCTACGATGGTCACCCGATTCGCTACGATGAAACAGGAAGGATGGCACTACCTCGTCAACGATCAAGTTACGCTTCTGCAGTTACGACAAGGCCAGAAAAACAAGACCAAGACCGTTATCGCCAAGGCTGCCGCGAAGCTTCTCGCGTCTGGGGACATGCAATCAGCTGCTGACCCAGACCTTGCGTTGGCTCTCTGCAACGGCGACAAAGATCGAAATTCTGAACGATCGAATTATCGCTCTCGCCGATTCACTACTAGAAATGCCCTCCGCCGAGCGAGAAACCGACCCGTGGCTATCACAGCTAGACTGGACACCCGTGCCTAAACAATACAACGAAGACGGCAGTCTCATCACTCCTCCCAAAAAGACGCGAGTGGTGAAGGTCAAACCCCTCAAACCGCCCGCCGTTGTCTGGCCAAAATGGTACTGGGAGGCTAAGAAACCGAAGAAAGACATGCCTGCAGGCACTCTCGAGGTGACCGTGCGCAATCGCATTGCACCTATCCTCCTACGTCTGTCGTGGTGCGGGTACCCCTCTTCTACTCTCGCGAACATGGGTGGACGTTCCGCGTTCCTGGGCAAGATAAATTCAAAACGCGGTATACGCCTATGTCGTTCTATGCCCCAGAAGACGAGGCTCTACAACAAGCGACCCTCACTGAAGGGTATCTCTTCTACAAACTGCCCCACAAAGACGGTGACAAAGCCAACGTTGCCAACCCGCTAGGAAAGACATTCCTCAAATACGCTCAGAACGGAACGCTGAAGAGCCCAGGCGACGAGGCCAAAGAAGCACTGGACATGAACTCGATGTGCAGCTACTGGATCAGCGCCCGCGACAGGGTCATGAACCAGCTGGTCATATGGCAGAACCCCAAGCTCTCCCTCAGGCCTGCCCACACCAACAGAAGAGGGCAAGAAATACGGCATCATCCTCCCGCAGATGACGACCATGGGCACCGTCACGCGGCGCGCGATCGAGAAGACCTGGCTCACCGCGAGCAACGCGAAGAAGAACCGCGTGGGCTCCGAGCTCAAGGCCATGGTGCGCGCGCCGTCGGGGTACGCGATCGTCGGCGCGGACGTGGACAGCGAGGAGCTGTGGATCTCCAGCTGCATGGGCGACGCGCAGTTCGGGTTCCACGGTGCGTCTGCGATCGGGTGGATGACGCTCGAGGGCACCAAGGCCGCGGGCACCGATCTGCATTCTAAGACGGCGAGCATCTTGGGCATCTCGCGCGACCAGGCGAAAGTGTTCAATTACTCGCGGATCTATGGGGCGGGTATGCGCCATGCCATGCTGCTCCTGCTCCAGTCCAACGCTGCGATGCTGCCGGAGGAGGCACAGAAGCTCGCCGACAACCTATACGCATCCACGAAAGGGAAGAACACCCACCGCACGGATATCTTCGACCGAAAATTCTGGTTCGGCGGGACAGAAAGCTACCTGTTTAACAAGCTCGAAGAGATCGCCACCTCCGACAAGCCGCAGACGCCCGCTCTCGGTTGTGGTGTCACGTACGCCCTGTCGAAAGAGTACCTTCCAGAAGGGTTCGGCTCGGATTACATGCCCTCGCGCATCAACTGGGCGGTCCAATCCTCCGGCGTCGACTACCTGCACCTCCTCATCGTCTCAATGAACCACCTCATCGAAAAATACAACATCAACGCGCGCTATATGATCTCAGTGCACGACGAGCTCCGCTATCTCGTCGCCGAAGAAGACAAATACCGCGCCGCGCTCGCCATGCAGATCGCCAACCTCTGGACGCGCGCGCTGTTCGCATACAAGCTGGGCATGGACGACCTCCCACAGGGCGTCGCATTCTTCTCCGCCGTCGACGTCGACCACGTTCTCCGCAAAGAAGTCGACATGCCCTGCGTGACGCCTTCCCAGCCCACTCCAATCCCGCCAGGCGAGAGTCTGGATATAATCCAAGTCCTAGCCAAGACGAACGGCGGGTCTCTCTGCAAAGATGGTGCGCCAATGCCTGACAGACGAGAGCAAGCGTTCGAAGGCACCCTCGAGGGGTACATGGAATCCGACTGTCTCGCCCATCGCGCTAACAGCCCCGCGTTCCTCAAAGCCCAAGCCACCAAAAGACTTTGGCGAAGTCAAGGGCCTCGCGCAGCAGGCGTCTGGGAAGCGCTTTGAAGGTAGCAATCAGCGTGTTTTCAAACAGCGTCCCAAACCAATCCGTCGCAAACCTCGTCCGCTTGGTAATGGTGAAGGATTTGACTGGTCAGAAGAGGTCGAACGTGTTCTAGCATCATAACATCTTACAAGCTATGCCACTAATTTATCCCCTCAAACTGTAAATTATTCTGTATCTAATTCTTGTAATTGTAGACCCCGCTCTGTTGCTTTCTGTAGCTATAGGCACTCTTGTTAGCCAGGCAGGCTCAAGTAATAATCATGACCATCACTATGGAACTGCATACGCGTCAATTACTCTTTTATATTGTTTAACAGAGCACAGGTAAACGTGTGTATGTAGTGTATGTGCAAGCAAGTTAATCCTGAGGGAGGGACGTATGGCTCGACAAGCATCTGGCTGAAAGCTTTTAGCTTCTCCGGACCGCGAACTTCTTCTGTGAGTAAGGGAAGCTGGACGATATGGAAAAATTCATCGTATAGTTCGTGGGCTTCTCCCAGGTATTTTTGCTGCATCTTCTGGCGAACATGACAATGTTCACAATTTGATGCTATATACTGAGTTAGTAGACTGCTGCGATGTGATTGAAAATGGAAAATCAAATACATTTCTTGGGGAATAATAGTTGATTTACGACAATATTATGAGTGTCGATCTCATATGCCGTGAGTTCTTGGATAAGACGTTCTGTCTCGTATAGAGACAAGAATTCCGATATGCAAACACAAACGAAAGTTGTCTTCTCCTGAGAAATCCCGACATCGTGGTCAGTAAAGTTCCCAAGTTCCATTTTGAAAAGCTACTCACCGGGTCTTTAAATTGTGTGTTAACTTCGGTAATAACGGCACGCATATTCTCCAACTTGGCGAACATGTCTTCTTGAGTGCCGGCCTCTCCACCCATCATCGCTGACATCTGTGCATATTGAGCGAAATGAAGACAGAAACTCAGTGTGGGAGCCATGTACCTGGCTGATCATAGGTCCAAAGCGAGATCCGAGGCTGCTTAGTTTCCCCAGTGCCTTCTCAAGAACAGTCGGGAATGACAAGAAACGAAGAGTGTGTCCTGTCGGTGCAGTATCAAATACAATAACGGAGTACTCCATAGATTTAACGTGTCTTCAAACACCATTCGTCAGTAGCTATTCAATAGAACAAGTTATACCCAACTCACTTCATGATCTCCGCGAAACTCATGGCTTCATCCACACCAGGGATCGCAAATGCCAAATCTTGCATCATTGAGCCCATCATGCCATTCGAATCCGCTGTGTTCCTATGTATCAGCGAATGCCATTGCTGAACAACAACGAAAGCCGCCTACATTGCTCGACCATCTCTTGAATAGAGCTCGTAGGATCAATTTCCATGGCGAAAAGGTTGTCGAATCCATTGACCTTCGTAGCGTCCTTGGAGAACTTCTGACCAAAAGCATCTGATAAATTATGGGCAGGATCTGTTGACTTTGACCACAGAAGGTTAGTGAACGAAGGTCGGAGGAAGAGGTATCTGGCTGTCGTACAATTAACAGGACAGATTTGCGGCATTTAGCCAGTTGTATCGCGAGAGAGCACGAAGTGGTTGTTTTGCCTATTAAATTTGGTCAATGGAGGTGCATCTGGCAATATAAAGATACGATGCATACCTACACCACCCTTTCCTCCTGTAATCAGACGACGAGTGTCAATTCTATAACTCAGGAAACAATCAAGAGATCTGACCACAGAAAATCCACTTCAGTGAGGTTTGGTCGAGGACATTTTGAAGAGTTGGCGGCAAGAGTTCACCTTCCATTGTGTTGTAAGTGATAGATGAGGAATGAATGTGAATTGAGATAAGCTTAACAGTTGATCGGCCTGACGCGTGCACATTCTTTCTCAATCCATCATCCAGCCTCCCGAACATCCTGGAAATTTTCTCACTCATGGCAGACAACGTCGTCGTATTCAGAGGTGAATACGTGTCAGTCTTGGGCTAATACTCTTACTCAATTAGCCATTGCAGCACTTCAGCTTGCAAATGAGCAGAGAAACGCATACGGGTTGCGCTATAATGATTTCGTACGCTACCGGTGCGTCTTTTTGCGAGATTTACTCGGACTATAGCTCATTGACTCGTATTACAGTAAACATTGCGCCAATCGCACACATCGACTGCGTTCTAGCCTCAAGATGACGCACGGCAAAGGCAGAGATTTCAAGAAGTTGCCCCTTTAAGTCCCGACACTGCAAAGGACGGACAGTGAGTGACAACCATTGTTCACATCTGGAGTTGTCCTGAGCTGCTTTTCAACAGCCTACAGCTCCTACTTTTCGAGGCAGAACGTGCATGGGCATACTCTCAAGAACTCACAAGCTCAGCTCTTCTACCAGTTAATAAGGACAACGCCAGTGCTCTCAGACACAGCGCAACAGGCCGATTCCGTCGTGCAGTGAACTGGTCTACCCAGCTTCTTTCCCTTTGCCAGAGCCTATATGCCTCATCGCGGCTGTCCGCTGAGAACTTGATCGAAGTTACAATTTACACCATCATTCTCAACGGTCGATTCCTCCGCTACCGAGACGACTTCGAGGATGCTCTCATTCAGCTCAGCGTAGCAAGATCCCTCTTGGACGACCTTGCGGAGACGTCGTCAACCAGTCGCGACCAGGCTCTAGCCGTCCTGTTCTCAGATGAAATTAGCCCAGAAATCCGCTATTGCGCCCACGAACTAGGTCGTGCCAAAGCCTACGACGTCAACGGAATCGTAGCGGATATAGCACCCAAATACCGCAACGAAATAGTAGAAAACTGCGACGCGCTTCTAACCAAGCTGCAGAGTGAAGAGAAGTCTTCGGTTTCGCCATCTAATCTCAGGCCAATCACTTGGGAAGACCAACCGGTTCCAGTCCGATACCCTGAGCTTGTCGACGTTCTATTACGAGTACAAAAGGCTGAAGTAGCAATCAGCGAAGATAATCGTCATACCAAGAAGTCTAAATTAGGCGTCACAGCTTATGATGCGGTTCTATTAGCTTTGAGTGATGCAGAGGAAGTTGCCCGGAAATTACAGGAAACTCAACAGGTGCGTCGCCATACATTTGCTTTGCTTCACTATCTATCCTTAACCACCACTCTTAGCTTAGCGGAACCGGTGTAAATGCTTCAGCCAGTGGTGGTAGAGACATACATTTCGTCCACGCCTACATCGTCTACCAACTTCTCTCTCGCCGCATCCAACGCGATCTGCTCCTCATGGAGACCCTTCTAAGCTCAGGAAGCAACGAAAAATCCAGAATCCCAGCCCAGAAAAAGCCAACAGCAGGCAAGGGCAAAGGAAATGCAGGCCCAGTCGACAGCAGACTCTACCCAGCTGTGGTGAAGCTGCTCGATACCGTCCTTCAAAGTCTGACTCAAATGCGCACCCTCAACATAGTAGACGACAACGCCGACATTACCTCAGCTGTCGAAGCCAGAATATCCTTCACGAATGCCCGCCGATGCGTATACCTCGCGCAATGCTACAACGCTGTCAAGAAATACGCCGAGGCACTTACACTCCTGCAACACGCTACCATCCATCTGCGAGAAACTGGGTCAAGTCTCTCATTATCCGAGTCGGATCCTATCAATACCTCCATACCTTCCTTTTTCTCGCTCAAAGACGAGGATATAAAGGAACTGGAAAGCGCAATTGCCTCAGACGGTGTACAATACAAACGAGACTGGTTCGCGTACAACGGGGGTTCTGTCAAAGCCGATCCAGCAACATATAAGAAACCCTTATTCTTCAACATTGCACTCAACTACGTCGAGCTGGACATGGACCGACTCCAACAACGCGCTGGGAAACAACCTGTTCCACCGCCCATCGTTGCACCCTCTCAGACCAAGAGCAGGAAGGCAGAGCCCGTGCCGGAGAGGAAGCAGCTGCCAAAAGCAAAAGTAGAGGAACACATCGAGCCTATTGTAGAATCTCAGCAGCCTGCTCGTGGAGGAATTAGCAGCTTGCTAGGAGGCTGGTGGAGCAAAAATTCTTGATGAAAATTTTTGATAACTGTTGCTGTATTTCTGTTGCTAAAACTTTCGTTATGTACATGGGTATAAAATAATGAAATGTAAATGTCGAAAAAAAAACGCGGTGTTTATCATCTCCTGCAGGCATCAAATCTCGCAACACCCAAAAATATCAAATTTATGAAATGAACTGGTAAAGCAAACGTGATTGATCAATGCTTGCAGGTGCAAGATAGCAAAAAAACAACTCACTTCTACAGCCTCGTTCTCTGTAACATCAGAATCACCTCCTTGTTTCTTCGCCTCTTGTTTGTTGATCAAACTAAGCTCTCTACCAACTCCCTGGATCTTCTCCCAAAAATGAGGATTGCCAGGTTTCGTCAGACACTTTTCTTTCAGTTCACGGATAAACCTAGTTGAAAGATCCAGGTCAGATTCAGTATTGATGAAAATCTCAAACAACTCACGCGTTCCACGCATCAATCTCATCCTCCTACCCAAATCCAATGCATAAGTTCTTCAAACGAGATATTTTATTTAAAAAAAATACTGACCACAAGGCACGTTCCCCTCAAAAACGACATGCACTCCAGCATCTCATCCGTCCTCCTCGTCGCAAAAGGCTTCATAACAACCTCCGTAATAACGGCCGCTAGATCCTCCACGGCCTTCGTCACCAAATCCCCGCGCGCGATATTCTTCTTGAAATCCTTCAAAGGGTACGTGTTCCCTATAATCCTCCCCGGCGCGCGGCCGGCATCGATCTGGGGCGACAGTGACCTCGCAGGCGTCGGGAGAGGGTCCCGGGACGACGATGCTGGTGCTGCAGGAGTATTCTTCTTGTCAAGGAGCATCTCTTCCTCGTCATCCTCGTCTTCAGTTTCGCTGCCTTCCTTGGCTTTAGCGGCCACCTTCGCATGCGCGGAGGAAGAAGATGATTCGCCTTGGACGATGTTCATCTGCGACCGTGTACGCGATGAGGCAGGCTGTTTACGATCCAGAAGCAACACTTCGTCGTCTTCATCCTCCGCGACGCGCGCATAATCCTCCTTTTGGCCTTTGCGACCCTCTTCGGAACTAATTGAACTAAGTTAACATACCGCAATGCGTAAGAAACAGCAAAACATGCCTTCTTGAACTTTGAACACGGATTTACATTCCTCGACGGCATCCCGGGCTCTCTTTAACACCCTCTTAGGCGGGTCAAAGTACTTGATGGTCTCGGGATGAGGTGGTGGGACTGGATATTCTACGATATCCTTAACGACAGCGCAGTGGAACATAGCCTGCTTAACGCGGTGTATCGCAGGGTTATACGACTCTCGTGTATCGAACCAAGGGTAACGATCACTGGGATATGCCAATCAATCAACCTGTCCTCGAACCACGGGATATTGACGAAGATGAATCATACTCACCCATATTCAGTCTTTCGCCGGCGTCCATGAGATCCATGGCGTCCACAAACTTATCCATCGCCTCGAGCTGCTCCTGCGTGGGCAGATAAGGATGTTTCGTCAGAATCTCACCCTTCTTATTAACGAGTTTATCCAGTGACGCGAAGGTGTACTTCCGAACGTCGTCAGCAAAAGGCGCCTAAAGGGACAGCCTATCAGTGTCGGGGGATGGGAATTTATCATTTCACAATACTGACCGGAATCCAAAGTAAACAATCCACACCGTCGAACATAATGGGAGCTAAGACGCCCATCTTTGGGTCCATATCATCTCTTGTTACCAGGCGGCCGATAGCCATTAATCTGCGCTCGTGCATAGCCTGTACAATGGAGGATAGCGCGACTTGCTCTACTGGACGATTGGGGTCGGCCCAGACATACGATAATTCACCCATGGCCAATTCACGACGGAACTTTATCGAAAAGGTTAACAGATTAGTAGACGAGTAGATGTAAGTATGAAGGCAGCACGCACAGTTTTGGCAGGAAAAAGCTAATCACATCGATGCCTTTGTGTGTTTGCAGTTTCGGGAACTGGCCGTCTGGACAAGGCGCGTAGGTTGACCCATATTTGAAGCCTCGAATGAGATCCTCTTTATCTATATATGTCGCAGATTCTTTGGAAGGAAGTTGAGTAGCAGCAGACTTTCCATCCAACAGGTTCACAGTGTCGTCGTCATTTTCCTGCTTCATTTTCATGTCTCCCATCTATGTCTTCGCTTTTAACCGTTTCTTTGTCTTCATCTTCGTCTTCTTCAGGTTCGACAACATATTCCGTTTTCATCTTGACTTGAGAGTACACGGCCGGTTTGTCAGGATCGAAATTGGCTTCCGGCTCATCTACTTCCATTTCATTCTCGCCAGTCTTTGTTTTTTGCATCAATGTGAACTTTTTCCACGTTTTGGGTCGGGCAAGAGCGGTGCATTTACTCATTTTGACAGGAAGTTCAATGGCTTCGTCTGATCTGGCGTCGATATCACCAATGCGCAGTTGTGTGCCCACTAGAGTAGATTTGACAATTTTGACTTCTGGTGCTGTGGCTTCGCGAATTGCGTAGGCGCATGTTCCTACGACTCCTGACTGCATGGCAGAAGTCAATTCTTTATAAAAATTTTCATTGACACTCTGTAAGGTATTGTGTAAGGTAGCTTCAAAATGGAGCACACGCTGGCAATTACCTTGATGTTGCTCTTGTTGGGCTCCGTGTACGGTAGTTCGTTGTCATCAAAGTCCACTCCACTAATGTATATGTGAGCGAGGAGAGTACCCAGGGGAGATAGTTGAGGACTTACACGACTGTCAGTGTCACACCGAGTTCATCCATCTTTTCGACGGTAGCTTCCCAATCTTCGACTTCAATTGGACTTTCACCATCTGTGACAATGACGATTTTGCGGGTCCACTTTTTATTTCCAAGGTATCTGGTCTGTGAATCGATACCAACAATCAACGCGTCGATTGCTGAAAGGAAAGTTATTTTTAGATATCTGGACAAGCTGAAGAGTGACCGTACGATCGCCTGAAGTGTTGGAAGCTTGAAGGGCGTCAATCTTGGCGAGAGTGCGTGCGTTGGGCTGGGCAATTGGGATATATTCAACTACAGATTCATAGCCATCATTTGTGGTGTTGAGGCGATTGTTAGTATCTGCCTCTGGCTTTAGTACAAGATACAAAAGATGCTGTAAAGAGCGAATACCCTCTGAGCCGAAAATGATGACACCACACTGGTCTGTCTTTCGTCCATTGAATATCTAGAGATGTTATTAATTTGAAGTAGGTTTGAGACTGGAAGGGTATGCACCATTTCCTGTATTTTAAGTTTGACGTATTGTAGACTCCACTCGAGATTGGTCATTTCTATTGTACGAGATGATTTATCCGCGTTTTCGACTTGAACAGCCCTAATGTTGCCCATTGACGACGAGACGTCGATGAGAAACATGGTCACGGTATACTAAGGTCGAGTTAGCAATAGGAAAAGAAAAGGGAGGGCGACGTACCCCTGCTCTTTCCGTAGGCATTGTAGTGGTGGTGGTGGTGAATGAGATAGAGTCATTTAGTATTAGGGCACGGACGCGACTTGAATTAGCAGCACGTGACAGTGTTTGTTAATGAGTCGGTGAGTGTGACAAACTGGATGGTAACGGTGTTTGTGACAGTGCCTCCATTGTTTGCACTGCCTGTGCAACACTTGAATTCATCACGCGGCGGCTTCGTGACCTTTTCAAAGCTCAGCTAACGTTCTCCTGCTCAACTCCGGTAGACGCGACGGTAATCCTTCTCTATTCGCCTCCCAAATGTCTGCTCCTTTGCTGGGCAACGGCATGGTTGCCCCCAACATCGCCCAGCAACAGCAACAGCAACAGCTCAGGCAGCCAACTGTTGATCTCCAGCAAATGATCATGGTATGTCTGCCTGCTCAGCCCATCACTCCTTGCACTACTTACCTCTCTCCACATAGCGGGTCAACTTTTGCGCAAAAATCCATCAGAACAAAAGAATCCCAATGAGCTAGATAATCTTCTCAAGTATATCAATGTCCTGTCGTCCCAACGTTCGTTTGTTTTCTCGCCGACTTGCATATCGTCCTCCTAATCTTATACCTTCCAGGACGCAACCAACTGGCGCCCACAAATAACATTCAGTCACAGCAGCCTCCCATGGCAAATGGCCATGCCCAGCTTACTAATGGCGCTGCTCCTCCAGCATCTATCACCTCTGGGCCCATGCCCGCACAGGCCTTCCCTTCCACTTCCCAGACCCCTGTCTCCTTCACCACCGATCAGATTAACGCTCTTCGTGCCCAAATACAAGCTTTTAAGCTTGTTTCCCGTGGCCAGCCCGTCCCGGACTATCTGCTACACGCCACCCGAGTGCCTAACACAGCAATCCCGGACCTCGAAAAGATGATTCAAGGACCAGATGTACCCTCACGAATCGTCGATGCTGCCGTCAAGGCTTCAAAGGGTGAACCAGGCTCGGTTCCCGCCCCTTCATCGACCTCTGGCCGTGAAAGCTCGGTCAAGGCAGAAGAGGCCGAACCTACTTCTGTCGACCCCGCCGACTACCCCAAAGGGCCTTTCCTCGAAGACGACGTAAACTCGCCCATATATCCCTACAATGCCTACAGGCACCCCTTCACCCACCTCAAGCGGCCCTCTGAGATGGATCCCACCCTTTTGCAACTCGTCTCCAGAGGCTGGTCGTCCCAACTATAATGCCAGCAGGCTTAGACGCCCACCAGATCATAGACGAACGCGAGCGTTTCATCGAGGCTCGAATCCAGCAACGGATTCGTGAACTCGAAGGGATGCCTTCCACCATGGGAGATGGCAGTTTCGACGCCAATATCGATGTCACCCAGGACGAAAAGGTCAAAGAAGATAAGGAGAATGACACCACTGTGGCCACTCCTCTCGATTCTCTCAGGCCATACAGTGCTCTCATCCACCCGAGCGCCACAGCCCATGGCAAACTGCGGGCCTTGATCGAACTCAAGTCTCTCCGGGTGTTAGACAAGCAAAGAGCCATGAGAGCCCAAGTCGCCGAGAAGCTCATGCACGGTTCACTACTCCCTCTCAATCGTCTTGACTTCCGTCGCACTCGCAAGCCCACAATTCGTGACGCCCGTATGGTCGAGAACGCCGGAGAGAAAACAACGATTGGAGCGCGAACGACGTGCGAAACACAAACACGTCGAGCAGCTGGGCATCATCTGCGCTCACGGCAAGGAAGTCATCGCCGTCAATCGTGTAGCCCAAGACAGGATCACCCGACTCGGTCGCGCAGTTCTCAACTTCCATGCTCATACCGAGAAGGAAGAACAGAAGCGCATTGAACGGATCGCGAAAGAGCGTCTCAGAGCACTCAAAGCCGACGATGAAGAGGCGTATATCAAGCTTCTCGACTCTGCCAAGGATACCCGTATCACGCATTTGCTCAGGCAGACAGACGCCTACCTCGACTCGTTGGCCCAAGCCGTTGTCGCTCAACAGAACGAGGGCGGCCCGATGAACGAGCTTGGCTTCGAGCAGGAAGATGGACCTGCCACGGAAGCTACTTTCGGTGCCCAAATCAACCCCGACGATATCACGGAGAATAAGAAGGTCGACTACTACGCTGTGGCCCACAGGATCTCAGAGAAAGTCACCAAACAACCTGACATCCTCGTCGGTGGCAAGCTGAAGGAATACCAGATCAAGGGTTTGCAATGGATGGTTAGTTTGTACAACAATAGGCTTAATGGTATCTTGGCCGATGAGATGGCGAGTTTTTAGATATCCTACAAGCTTTTATCTCACCGCTAACTTCCATCTTTTCAGGGTCTCGGAAAGACCATCCAGACGATTTCACTTATCACCTTCCTTATCGAAACCAAGAGGCAACGCGGCCCATACCTCGTCATTGTCCCTCTCTCTACCATGACCAATTGGTCTGGAGAGTTCGCAAAGTGGGCCCCCAACGTCAAGATCGTGGCATACAAAGGCAACCCGGCCCAGCGTCGTGCCCTCCAAGGCGATCTCCGCGTCGGCCAATTCCAGGTGCTCCTCACCACCTACGAGTATATCATCAAGGATCGCCCCCACCTCAGCAAGATCAAATGGTTGCACATGATCGTCGGTTCGTATATCTCCATAGGATCTTAGTTTTGCTTAGACTCACCCATTCGTACCCAATTTTACAGACGAAGGTCATCGTATGAAGAACACACAGAGTAAACTCACCCAGACCCTAACGACATACTATCACTCCCGCTACCGCCTGCTTCTCACCGGTACCCCCTGCAGAACAACCTTCCCGAACTCTGGGCCCTGCTCAATTTCGTGCTTCCCAAGATCTTCAACTCCGTCAAGTCGTTCGACGAGTGGTTCAACACTCCCTTCGCCAATTCCGGCACAGGGGATAAGATCGAGCTGAACGAAGAAGAGGCGCTGCTCATCATTCGTCGTCTGCATAAAGTGCTTCCGCCCTTTCCTGCTCCGTCGGTTGAAGAAGGACGTGGAAAGCGAGCTGCCTGATAAAGTCGAGAAGGTTATCAAGATCAGGATGTCGGCTCTGCAGAGCCAGCTTTACAAGCAGATGAAGAAACACAAGATGATTGCCGATGGCAAAGATTCAAAAGGGTTTGTATTCTACTTTTATTCTCATCTCTTGATTATAATTGTATACTTACAATTTGTCATATAGTGTCAAGGGTCTTAGCAATGAACTCATGCAGCTGCGCAAGATTTGTCAACATCCATTCTTATTCGAGAGTGTCGAAGACAAAATCAGTCCCGGTGGTTTCATCGACGACAAGCTCGTGAGAACCTCGGGCAAGATCGAGCTTCTCAATCGTATCCTGCCCAAATTCTTTCTCCACTGGCCACAGGGTACGTTTAAATTTTTATTCTGAAAGGATTGTAACTCATTCTCGTCCACAGGTCCTCATTTTCTTCCAGATGACAAAGGTTATGGATATCATGGAGGACTTTTTGAAGATGATGGGATGGAAGTATCTCCGTCTCGACGGTGGTACTAAAACCGAAGAACGTGCTTCCTTCGTGCAGCTTTTCAACGCCAAGGACTCTGAATACAAGGTGTTCATCCTCTCGACGAGAGCCGGAGGTCTCGGTCTGAATCTCCAGACTGCCGACACTGTCATCATGTAAGCATTTTCCTTTCTCTTTCCTGTCCTTGCACCCACAACGTCTAATTTAATCTATTTATATAGCTTCGACAGTGATTGGAATCCCCACGCCGATCTTCAGGCCCAAGATCGTGCCCATCGTATCGGTCAAACCCAAGTCGTCCTCATCCTGAGGTTCATCACCGAGAAGAGTGTTGAAGAAGCCATGTATCAACGTGCTCGCTATAAGCTCGATATCGACGACAAAGTTATCCAGGCCGGTCGCTTCGATAACAAGTCCACGCAAGAAGAGCAAGAAGAGTTTTTGGTATGCTTTCGGTACCGCGCCATCCTTCTTTTGCTTATACTCATCGTGGTATTTGATTTATATAGCGATCTATTTTGGAAGCCGATCAAGAAGAGGAAAACGAAGAAGCAGGAGATATGAACGACGAAGAGCTGAACGAGCTCATTGCGCGTAACGATCACGAGAACGTCGTCTTCCGCGAGATGGATCTCATGCGCGAGCGAGATGCTTTAGAGACTTGGCGCGCCGCAGGCCACCGTGGCAAACCTCCCCAGCCTCTCATGCAGTTTGAGGAATTACCTGAATGTTACCAAACAGAACAGCCATTCGAAGTCAAGGAAGTAGATGAGGCTACTGAAGGTCGTGGACAGCGTCGTAGGAACATCGTTAGCTATAACGACGGGCTTAGCGACGATGCATGGGCTATGGTATGTTTTCTTCAAAAATTCCCTTTTAACAAGTTTCTCATGACGTATACCAGGCTCTTGAAGACGGCGAGGATATTCAAGAGCTCGCTGAACGTGCTCGGGACAAGAAGGATCGTCGAGCACATAACAAGCTCCTGAAAGAAGATGCATCTGGAAGAAATACCCCAGCTTCAGATGTCATTATTGACGGCCGTGGTCGTAAGCCGAAGAAGGGCAAGAACAAGGCCAACGATTATGAACCTGCCGTTGGCTCAAAGCGCAAACGTGGTATCAAATCGCTGTCTGTTACGCCAGAAGCCGACGACGACGATGATGATGACCATGAAATCGTAAGATTTGCTAATTTCACTGTGACGACATGTTATGGAAAGCTGACTATTCACGATCTAGAAACGACGAAAAACAAAGACCAACGGAAATAAAGATAATGGGCCTGATGTACCTCCGGCTGTGCGTGAGAAGATGAAGAAGGCGTTCATGGAATGCTATCGTGCCGTTCTTGCCTGCGAAGATGAGACAGGCAGGAAACGTTGCGATCTTTTCCGCGAACCTCCCGATCGTCGAGTAAGGTCTTTTAAGCTAACTTCATTGGCATAACCTAACCTCGCAAATTTTAGGACTATCCTGATTACTACCAACTTATCAAAGTCCCAATGGCACTGTCCATTCTACGGAAGCGCGCTAGCTCGAACTACTACAAATCCGTGCAGACCTACCGCGACGACTTCCATCTGATGTTCAGCAACGCCCGGACGTACAACCAAGAAGGGTCCTGGGTATACATCGACGCCGACGAGATGGAGAAAGTGTTCAACGCCGCATGGGACAGGGTCATCGTCGGCAGCGATTTGCCCGGCGCACCGCCTGCGCCTGGCACGGGCTCCGCCACTGGATCGTACGCGTCGGCGCTCACTCCGATGGACGACGACGAGCGTCCGCCGCCGCCCACCCGCGGGAGGAGCACCGGCAGGAAGCAGGTCCTCAGCGATGAGGAGTATCTGACGCCCAGCGACGAGGAATAAGTTTTCGGCACGGTGAATTATGGAGGATTCTTTACTGGTTTCTGTTTCTTTACCTTCATTCGATATAATTGTCTCCTTTGCCCGGCCATTGCTCTTTGAAGGCCGTCTTCTTTCTTTAACTTCCGGGTTCGAGCCTCCTTACTACCCAATATCGTATATCTTATGCTTTCTTTCTTTCCTTACAATTTCTCTGTAAACTTGCTTCGAATATGTATTTTTTTAAAACCCCTTTTGGTTGTCCTTTCTTTCTTCTCTTTTCTTCTCTTCTCTTCCTTTCTTGCTGCTCTTGTACGTACGATAAAACCAAGCGACGAATGATCAAAACTTTGTTTTGTTGGTCACAAAGGAACCCTGCTGCGAAGTCGACAGCCTGGCCACCGTGCTCCACCGTTGCTGCTAAATGCTTAAGAGATTTATTTATTGGCAGAACGGAGGAGACTCGGAGTGTTCGTTGGGACAACAATTCTTCCAAGCGCGCCACAGTGTCAGCAAGAAGTCCACCAATTAGCACGAACGCTCATTCATATATCACTGATTGCCAGCCTGTGGGTTTTTTGGGTAGAACGTTACATGTACATTGTCAGGGACCGGGAAGTTGGGACGATGAAAGGTGAAGTATGAACCATGCCAACAACATATCAAAATCAACATTCTTCACGCCTTTATGAGCATGGACAGAGTGATCCTTGGGACGCCTGGCCTGTAGCCTCAAGGTGTATCTTCTTATCCGAAATTAACCAATCAGTGGCTTGGACTCTTCACAAGAATTGATAGGGGTGGGGAACATATTTCCGTCTTCAACAGAGAAGAGAAGACACAGTACGAGCAAGCAAGTCCATCAGGCACAGAGTGAAATGGCACAACAAGGGCAGGGTGAAAAAGAAACCAAGGAAAATCACCTCGAAGGAGAAAACCATCCTCCAATGATCCCAGTCAAATACGAAGTTCTAACCACTTCCGTCTTTGTCTTTCTCAGGTGGAGACACAGAGAAATTGAAAACACGAAACACGCAACACGCGCAGACAAAGCAAGCTGAGAGCGGGCAAAAAGAACCCAGCATCCAGCCAATAGCAAGCCCATTAGAAGCCCCACAGATTCAGAAGTTCAAGAACCAATCACTGGCAGAATCACCGTGCCTTCCCATCCAAAGGGCCAATTCCCATCCCACTCCGCGTCGGACGAAGCCTCGACCCTAATCATTCATTACATACATGTAAATGTCATATAGAGTGAAAAAGAAGCTCCGAGCACGACACCACGGCGAGTATCCGAATCCCGAAGCAAGCAACGACTGGCAGAGAGACAACCAGCTGTTGAACCTGAGGCTAGAGACAGACAGGAGGATGTCCTCGGACCATGAGAACTCGAGACAGACAGACAGACAGAACCCAGGACCAGAACAGAGTGGAGAGGGGATAAATAAATATCGATACAAGCAACCCGATTCGTTATGTATTGTTGTTATATGTAAATAGTACAGACACCAAAGAAAGTAGTTGCAGACAACGCGCTCATGTCGTCGCAGGTGTGAAGATTCGATAAGAAACGAAACGAAGCGAGGCGGAAGAAAAAATGGAGAGAGAAGAGAGAAAACTAACGAAGATAAGGGAAAAAAGTATCTTGTTATATATAATATGATAATTCGAGAACCGAAGCAGATTGTAGTTGATACAAAAGAAAACCGTAACAAAAGGAAGAGAAAAAAAAATAAGGAAAGGAAAACAAACAATAGCAACAACAACGACAAAAGAGATATCATATTGAACAAGAGAAAAAAAAAGAACAGAAAAGAAAGGAAAGGAAAGGGAAGAAAGAGAGATCCTTGAAAAAAGAATCGAAATGGAAAAGCAGGACGAGCTGCTTCAGAGTTGTCGCGCCTTCAAAAGGCATGAAACAGCAGGTATTCAACCCCTTCCCCTCATCCTTCATCTTCCTCTTCTTCCTCCTTCTTCTCCGTGGGTATTGAAGAGCTCTATGGTCCGATCCGTCTTGCTCCCCCTCCCCGCTCTAACAGTGTCGCGACGCAATCGCCGAAAACGCACGGGGAAAAACAGTTCAGGTCCGACCTATGGGAGGAATCCCAATCCACAGAGACGACGCGAGAAGAGAAAACTCGAGGGCAGTATTTATTGGCCAAACCTCCCTCCTTCTCCCTCCATCTCAAGTGGACAAACGGAGAAAAAAAGTTCTTTTTTTAAAAAAAACACCATGTAGCACCAGTCTGAACCTGTCCTGAAAAAGAAGAAAAAAACCTGTGTCGTTTCCGCAATAAAGCAGGATGACAGGTTGCTACTGCTTTTTCGACAGGTTTTCTAATATTGAATGCACCCCTTGTGGTTCAAGCACGACCTTGGTGCCATCACACCGAGCCTTGCTCGTGAACTCTGTACATAGAGCATTAATATCCGCATCCTAGAAACATCATAAGTCAATTAAAGTCAAAAAAACAATAATAATCCGACCTTGAACTTGGGATCCGCTCTTATACTCCTCCAAGCACTCAGTACCTCAATGTTCTTATCGCTCTTGACTGTTGTCGGGAAACTCGATCCCGAGCAAGCAATCATAGTTCCCAGGACAGCATCCGAGCTCTTCCTCACGTTCACAGGAGGAGCAAACGGCGACGCTCCCTCGCTTGCGATCCGCTTCTCAAGCTCTTTTCTCGTCCGTGGACACGTATCCTCACCATGGCGGCTGTTTGACTCCGACGTCGATGACGCTGGCGAATCTCTCGGCGTCGTAAATACCAGTGATGACCCAAGAACAGACGGTGAAGACGCCGATGATGACGATGAAGCTACAGGCGAATCGGGCGTTGTTTAAATTGTTGCTGTTGTTTGTGACCGCTGGTGAGATATGATGAGTGACAGGACTCAGCGACGAAGCAGGTGACTGAGCAATCATAGACATATCCATCTGTCCTGTTGAAGATAAATACCCCGAGAAAAGATCATCGAGAATAGTGTCCTGGGAGTTAGAAGGCGTAGACCATGTGGACAGGTTATTCATATCAAAATTCATCTGACTGAAATTTGATGCGCCAGAGGTAGACGGAGTTGGGCTTGATGCGTCGTTGCCAGCTTCGAAAGTGGATGCAAAAGACATAAACATGGGGTTGCTTGCGATAGAGGTGTAAGGAGCGTTAGAGGCAAGCCCAGTGCTGTCGCCGAAGCCGAAGTCCATCTGCATCGCACCTTCCGTGGCCGTCGGTTGTGGAACACTGTCGTCCAATAGGTTGAGCACAGAGGGATCAAACGTGGTCAAAGAGCTCCAATCAATGGGATTTGTGTTCTTGGACGATGACGCTAAAGGGGATGCTGAAGACTGAGGTGAGGAAATAGAAGAAAAGGAAGTTTGTGGAGTGCTTGACGAGTCTCCATTTGTACTTGCGGCCTTGGGCATAGTGAAAGTGAAGGAGCTCTGCTTGAGGGCTACATTTTCTGTCTGGAGCCGGGTCAGCAAGTCTCTAAGATTCTCGTTTTCGCTATGAGCCTGCTCGTTCTTGGCCTCAAGATCCGCGACCTTGTCTTCGAGCTGGGAATAATTAAAAGATAAGAATTGATAAAATCTATATTCCCAGGAAGCGGAACGACGTACATCTTTAACATGTTTTTCCTTCCTCTCTCTGAACGCCCGCTGTGCCGCACGATTCTGCTCTTTGCGCTTCATGAGACGACCCTCATCTTTACCCTGAGAATGATAATACAAATATTTAAGACCATTTCACGATGTGTGGCATGGTGCAAGGCACTCACGTTGCCATTACCGCCGGTGGATTTACGCCTGGGATTGCCAGAGCTCGATTTCCTGTCGCCAGCTGCGAGGAAATGTGTATTAATAAGCAGACAGATAGCCAATTTGCGCACAACTCACAGGTATGCTGTGATTTCTGGGTAGGACCATCATCTGAGAAATCGTCATCGCTTGCCTTTCGCTTGAGAACCGAGTCGCTGGGATCGTCGTTGCCTCCACCGTCCTGGTTAGAATTGGGGGACTGGGACTGCTATCCTCAGAGGGCGGAGTGAGACTGGGCAGCTCGTAGGGAGTGATATTCTGAGGGTTGATGCCGTCTGTGAAAGGGTTCATGAAATTGTAGCCATTGTTGTCTGTTGGGAACTGTTTCTGGAGGAGGGCGAGAAAGTCGCTGTCGGGGAGCTGATTGATGTCTACACTCTGAGAGAGATCCCAAAGGGGAGTTACTTCTGGGAAAGCGTCCATTGGAATGGTTGGATCGGGTGGGGAGTAAGTAGGTGGGAGCGGGGAAGGAAGGAGAGCGAGGAATGGAAATGAGCAAGAGTGAGAGGCGATAGATGAGCAAAGACTGGCGGCGAGAACAAGTGGGTAAATAACACTGAAACAATCACAAACCAATTATATTACCAAGCACTTATCACACTAGTCACGTGATGCGACTTTGCTATTCTAGCCGAAGGACGCGTTGCCCTCTTAAGTAACCCGGCCAATGCTCTGTACCGCCCATCCATTTAATCCACACCTTCATACCCGATTTGCTTTCCACTTTCCCCCTCCTTCATGGCCCACTCACTGTCCTTTGACCACTGCTACCCCCTCCAAAGACCAGACCAAATGTATATTCTACACGCCGGCTCGCAGCTTCCGTTAATAGTTATCAGTTATATAGGGTACCCGTCCATGACCGCAGCTAATAATACAAACGCATCAGCTTGATTATGTCTTGGCTCCCTCCGCCATTCACGGCCCACTCTAACACATTGCACTTCCTCCACTGATCGGCGGTCTGCATCCACAATTCTTCTCTCTCCTCTGACAATGACTCAACGAACAAGGGTCCGACCACTGATCAAGGAGCCGACAAACGAGACACTGCGTTAATGCAGGACTGCGCTTCATCCTTACTCCCCACCGAGCTATCTCCGCCTACATACGCGGTTTCAAAAACAGAACACTCTATTAATCGAACCGTCAGCCAGCCAACTCAACAACTATTAGACTTCCTTCCCCCTGCTCAAGTCAGTTGACGTTCAAGAATCCTTGGGGTGCCTTCGGACAAGCATCATGTCACCGGTCTCTATCCTGTCTATCACATACGTTTCCTTGGTGTCCTTCTTGCTCCGCATCATAATATTATACAAACAGAGCAGTCAATTACTTATCAGATAATACCTCCCAAGGGCGCCTCTTCCATTCTCTCTCCTCCGAGGGAATTCAAATCACTATCATTGATCCCAATATTTCCCAATCAGGTCCTCGGGATCTCCTCAAACACATACAAGGGTCTGTATCTCCTACAATCCCCGACCCTGGTTCCCCAATGCTTCGACACCCAAAAACGTTGCCCGGTCCATCGGCACGAAAATACCAAACAACACAAAAACAGACACAACGCATTCACTGTACGAAAAAGATATCAATGAAGAAAGGGTCACGAGGAGAATGAAAGAAACACTGACGTAGTATTCGATCTCCAACTACATTTCACACAAAAAAGAGACAAAAAGGAACCCACAATCAGCAAAATGCTCAGACTCGATCACTGCAAATTGCCAAAAGATCCACGTACATATAGAAATGCCACGTTTTGCGGCCACAAAATATTGAGTCCAACCGGGTTATACAACTCGGTATTCAAATCATCTATCAGAGCCCGAAGCCTTATCATTTCCTAAGCCAATCCAATCCACGCTACGCGTTAGTACTCCACAAAAATTGAAATATACCCCGATAACGGAGAAAAAGACAAGGAAGAACTGCACTTGCCTTTTCAAAATGAGACTGGACGAACAATTTCGAGATCTGCAAGCTGAAAATCGCCAGAGCGTTATCCACAAGAGAATGTCGAAGACTGTGCGCCGAAATAAGCAGCTCGTTGATCGCATTGATAGACTCGAGAAAGTGAGTCGGTGTTATCTGCCCACCCAAACGTAAAGGCAGTTTAGTTACCGAAGGAAAAAGCAAAGGCAAAGGAAATGACATACCCGACTTTCAAGCTCAAGTGGGTATATAGGTGCAAACTGGATGAGCTCCCCACCGGTATAATCTCTCTCCACGCGTAAAGATCTCTCGGGGATGATGCACCCCAATCTGTCCGACCGGAGGCGTACCATATGCAGAGTCAGGAGCTGGCGGGCCAAAATAATATGAGGATTTAGGTATCAGGGGTCGAGGGCCACTAAGCACCAAGCAGTCAGTAATTAATTCAATACCATAAATTGACAGAGAGAGAGAGAGGACCAACCCAGAATTCTGCAACGTCCTAAATTTCTGCGACGACACAGGCGAATAATACCCCGCGATAGATTTCGAGTTATTATCCGGCGGAGGGTCCACTTGCTCCCAAGGCAATGGCGACGCCGGCGCCGGCTTCAAATCCAGACGCAGATGCGACGCCCGCCGCGCAACCGCAGATATAGGTGCACCGACAGACCCAGGCGGGAATCCATGCGCGCCAGGCTCCTCCTCCTCATCATCATCCGGGAACAAAAGCTTCCCTTTCGAATCCACGACGTCCTGCCCATCGTCCTCCACAACCACTGTATCGTCCTGCGTTCCGTCCCTCCGCACCTTCCTCCCAGGCCCCTCCGCCTCCCCATCCGCATGCCCGTCGTCCGTGCCCTTGAGCGGGTCCCACGTAACAAGAGTCGTAGCCGTCCTTGGCTGCTCCTCACTATAACTGTGACTGTGTCCCGCCGCCGAGCCCCCTACCTCCGCCTCCCAATGGCGGTACCTCCTGCTGCTATCCACCGACTGTGTCGGGGCATGGGCATGTGTGCGCGGACCTGAACCCAGCCCAGCAGTTGGCGGCGGCAGCGAGAGGCTGCTCGACGACAGGCCTTTCACATGTGTCCGCGTCGTTCTCGGCTCCTCCTCAGTGCTCTCCACTAACGTCCGCTCAGCCAGAGTCGTCGAGCCCACATCCACATCCTCTCCCCCTGCGCCACTTCACGATTTTCCACCCCTGCCTCCACCTCTCCCCCGCTCCCCGTGCTAGCACCCGCATGCAACGCCGTATGCGTCTTCAGATCCTGCATCGACATGCCCTCCATATCTTCCAGAGCCTTCTCTTCGGAATCGCAATTACCACTTTCAGTGTTCAAGGTGTCCTTAACAATAACAGCGACGGACGACGGAGCAGAATCCAAAACAAGCCGAGCCGAGCCAGAGTCGTGTGAGGCCTCTGGCTCTGTAACGAGTGGGTTTCCGCGTGCGGGAGGTGCAGCTGTCGTCGTCGTCGACTCCGAGAACGGTGGCAGGGACTGCAAGTTGTCCTTTGGCGAAGTCGGAGTCGGAGTCGTAGTCGTAATTGAGTTTGAAGCAGCAGCTAAAGACCCAGTGGCAGTAGTGTCCCCGGTGTCACGATGCCCATCAGCCATCATATTCATATTCATATTTGGATCTGGATTTGGCAAACTGAAAGGCGATCTATTAGCTAGCATGGCTTCTGGTATCATGGCACATCAAAGAAATCGAAGTATAATGGAAAATAAAAAAGACAGTGAATTTAAGCACGAAGGTAAATCTACGACCACGAAGAGAGTCGAGCGCTGCGATGCGATGCAAAACAAGTCAACGTGAAAACGCAAGTCCAAATGGCAAAAACCAAAGGGCTTGTCGCGCTTCGCGACCTTGCCAAGGCTACTCAGGAACAGCGGTTTTATTTGTCAGCACATCAAAAATCGACTGGTAAAATAGGGAATCAAATTCGCTGTTCACAGCAGCTCTTGCTTAAAATCTCTTCCTGGCAACTGCTTGTACCGAGTTGCGCCACCCGGAAACCACACTTGTCTCATCCATTTTTACCGGTGATCATCTATCTTGCAAACAACGTCCGTCGTGTTCGATGTTCCCTCGTCTACGCCACCATCTTCATCACAACAACTACTAATAATAAATTGAATGCAAGTCCCTATAGTCCCAAACCCTGGCGACTCAAGTTGCTCTGGTATTTCCGGACTCAGTATTAGACGATCCTTCTCGCTATTACGATTCATGACCCTGGCGTTACTCTGCCAATGGCTTACAATGGCCTACTCTTTCTCGTTCACGCGTTCTCTGATTGATTCAAACAAACCACTTGCGGTGCCACCTCCATCTGATATCCTGTATCCTGCACATACTTATACCCACGAAGGGATGCTTATTTACGATGTTCTAATGATATCCCACAAAAGAGCCTCTCCGCTTCTCGCCGCTCGTTCGCTCGCAATCGCGATTGCGGCACCCTCTGTCCTCTTGGACTCGATTCTGGCTCTCTTTCTCGGACTTTCTCAGGCAACCTACCGCTGGCTGGGCATTGGTCAATACATAGAGACAGAGAACAAGGCTAACAAGGCCCAAAAATATAAACACAGCCCCCCGAAAAGTGTTTGATCCCATTTTTGGTTACCCTGGCCAATCGGCGCAACAGTGTCATTCTTCTCTTCAAGGACTTTCTACAAATAAATCAAAATCTCCCCTTCTATACTCGAATTCCCAACGACGAACGTCCAGACGACCAGGGATCCAAAATCCACACACACCATAGCGCATCCGAAAGCAATCCTGATTTCCCATCTATGTATGTAGTTGGAACTCGCCCATGTCATACATAATTACTTATCCAAACCGCCACTTTCAATTCAATTCGCAGTCAATTTAGTCTGGGGTCTCAGGGCACTCACGTTGATCAACGGTTTCCAAATTCCCAACCGGCTTGCCTACCTTCTTTTCCTATTCACTTGCTATTTCGATAGCATGGTACCACTCCTAGCCTGGCAAAGACCCCCAAACCTCAGCCGCAAACTTAGCTCATCAAGGTAAGCCAAAACAAACGCCCAAGTCCCACGTACTGCGGGCCCCCTATCCCCCTCCTGGGGCGTGTGGCATTAGCCTTTTTCTCTCTTCCGGAATCCTATACATACATGCATACGCGCCACTCCTCCAATATCAAAAGAACGACGCGTGACGACACAAATACCCATGCAAAATTAAATCTTCCCCTCCACTCAACTCAGATCCCCACACGCCGACACCACCCGACTAACATAACACGCTTGAGTCGACGTCAAGTATTGCCCTGTCTCATTCATTACTTATTGCCGTTCAATGCCGTTCCCAAAGCAGTAGCTTGTATCCAACCCCCGGGTTTTCGGAATCCTACTCTAATACTATGTCCCTACCTAAGCCCAAGCAGCCCTAAAATACACTACCTGAACAGGTCTGGACAGCACCACCCGAGGACATTCGCACAATTGCGCCAACCGCTCATTGAATGAAATGAACGGACGGGCCTGTGATCTCTGTGCTGGTACATGCATCTTCGTTCTCGTCGGATGAATATACTTCTCAAAACGGCTGAGCACTCAAATCATTCAACACCGATTTCTTTAAGTCCTCTAAACCTATCTTCAGGGTCCACGACGCAACCACGACAGACTAAACATACCCCTAACTATTACACTATTATGATAACGCCTATACCGCACACGATAATTCTGACGCGTCCACTAATACTATTTATTTAAATCAAAACTATCCCCTGCACGCTCGAGTCCGCTAACGGTTAGCAAGTAAGTGCTTCTGCTTCGAGTCCTTCAAAAGTCACGATATCAATATCAACTCTAAAGCACATCCACAAACCCGAACCTATCATACATCATGGAGAAAGTGATCTCCCTATCCGAGACCCTTTAGGACCCGGTGCATGTCGCCCATATATCTCAACCTTTCCACCCGTTTCCACCCTGTCCGTGGAAGAGGGAAAGAGTCAATTGGTAATGACAGCACGCCCCTGTTATTTATGTGCTCGTATGTGCTTACAGTTACAGTTACTATTTGAACCAGCTTGAACCCTGAGTTACAGACAGACATGTCCAGTGATAGGACTAAGGAACGAAGCAATTAATCCCCGGTATCTATACCTTCCTTCCCTGGTAAGTTCGGGACTTTCCAAGAGGAATTCCGAAAACTTCCCCTAACCTATACATACCCAAGTTTTCCCCAGACTCAGTCTCCCCTGCCTTCAGTACACAGCGAAGCTAAATATAACCCAGGCAATATTCGCATCGACGCATGGTGTCCGCTTTCTCGCAGTACTTATTATGGAATCGCTAGATAGCCACCAGGAAATCGCCGTGGACCCATTTGTCATCGACATCAACCCGGCCGTTGGGTTCGTTATAGCCGTTTTGAATTTGGTGTGATTGACAGGATGCGGCCCTCCGAGATGGGTGTGGGTGAGGTCCTTACCCGTGCTCTTCATTTATGTCTTGTACAGTGCTACTTTAAGTACAGGTCTACTCCGGTTGATTCCGGCCAAACCGTCATTTCTCAATTTAGCCGCTTGGTCTGACTGACTGACTGCGGAGTTCAGGAGTCTATTTCCAGCCGATTGACGATTTGTTTTCTTTGATGATGATGGTTCTCCAACTTCTCGCTTCTTTTCGCCGCTCGGGACTCGGGTGTGCGTATTTGGACCTTGTTATCACAGTAACATTGTGACAACAATATGTTCACCGCTTTTTTTCCAGAATGGGCGAA
The DNA here is from genome assembly GCA_023853785.1 of Psilocybe azurescens. Taxonomy (NCBI): domain Eukaryota; kingdom Fungi; phylum Basidiomycota; class Agaricomycetes; order Agaricales; family Agrocybaceae; genus Psilocybe; species Psilocybe azurescens. The sequence continues at coordinate 101,847 of JAJIRX010000718.1, read as the reverse complement.
GATCATGTTAATTTTAGGGCCTTGATCTTGTTTATTTAGGGCAGATCTGAGTTGGTTGGCGATTGCGGCCTACATAAAGACCCATACGATTGGTGAGCTACCGGTCGTGTGTTGTCATCTGTTGTCATGCTCGAATTGAACGTCTGGTATGTTGTAAAGCTTACCAATTACGGACGCCTTAAATCATCATCTCTTGATCCCACGGATGACTGGGTTTCTGAGCATCCTAACTGATCCCTTCATTACCCACCCCGGTAAAAAATAAGACAGGAACACAGCTCATATGAACCCGTATAAGGTTGCTAAGGGCAAATCTAATTTAACATTCAACTCCTGGTGTTCCTCATTGATCTTACACATTCATGAATGTTTACACTGCTATGTATACCTGGTATGCTCCCGATGTACTCTGCTTACTCTAGCCAAAGACCTCATCGGATATACCATAATTACCCGCGAGCCAGTCGTCGTGGATTCTGACATCCATTCTTTTGACTCTTTGGGGTCAAGGGAAGTTTATATTTAAGTCGACAAGAATCTCCTTCTGGGCCGCACTTAAGTAAGTATGTTATATTTATTTTTTTCACGAGCGAGAAGTAGCCTTCTTGTTGGCGTGATGATGTAGGGTTTGCTCAGGATCGTTGCCCGACCACCTCCGACCGACCAGGTCCGCAGATGTGCGATGAATTGGTCGTTCTTCCGAAGTTGCGGAGTTCGATAATTTCAATAAGTCCACCGGGCGAGGAAAAAAGGGCGTAACGAGACATTCCAGGACATTTCCTCAAGAAGATATCCATAAATTCTGACAGGCCACGTTGACTATCTTGGTATCTAAATTATCGGGGGTTTTAAAAGCTGTTTGATCATGGTTGCCGATGGACTCTTTGGCATTTGCAGGGTCCTCACTTCTGATTTTAGGTCGTTTGACTTCATTTAGAGCCGATTTCAACGATACATATATACAATGTCATGCTGATCAATGAAAGGTTCTGATATCCTCTGATATTCCTCCGGCGACGGCAAGCACGGCGCTGTCAAATGCTTGTGTCAATGGTGTGCTGCGTAACGTATACGCATTCTATCCGATTATCATGATTACATTGATTCGCATCCTTATGTACATTAATGCACCATCACAACGGCTTGTTCTCGCTTGTTCGTATCATGAAATGAGCTTGGTGGATGGTAGTAGTGTGCAATTTAGTCAACCCTGGATCTAAAGACGAAGACGAGTGTTCTGACAATCACAAATCATTCTTGTTAACGTGGCATATAGTTAGTCTGCGTTGTACTAGGAAACCATTGAGTATGTGAAAATAAAATCCTTCTTGGGCGTTTAGTAACCCGCTAAAGATGGATAGCTGTAATGGCTGTGATTGTAGGCTTTTGAGGCGCCTTGAGAATGGACCTGTCAGTTCAGGTTATGCTCAGGGTGCTGTATGTGTCTGGTGACCAGGTAATGCGCCCACCCCAAGATGATCAGTTGATCGACTAATCTCGGTCCTCGGAGGTCCTTCTATTGCGATAGAACGCTAAATTCATCCATTTACAGCTGCATATATCTCTACTACCCTACATATGTCAGTAGAAGCCCGATTCCGGGTTTCCCCCTCTCGCCGCAGCAAGGCATTAGAAAAGAAAGTGGAAAAGAAAATCAAAGTTAGAGCCATTGTCCCATGTCCCCCTTCAAACCTAATGTGGAACTATCTCATCCCGTTTTTGCAAGGTGTCATCCTTTAGAAGCCAGGCCCCGCGGTAGCTGCTGCAGCCTTTTCCTCTTCCTTTTTCTGGGTTGGCGGAGAAAAGGATCGTTAGTTAGGGTTGGAAAGGCATCCACTACACTTATAATGTCGATGATTCTTACTTTCTGCTTTGCGCGGAGGATGTCTGCATCACTGATGGGACGGGGATATCAGCCCAAAGCGCACTAAATAGAACCAGAGAACATCCGCGACTCACGCTTCCTTTCGTTTGGCAAGAGTCGTCGCACTTTCCTTTGGCTTCTTCGCGTTGGCAGCAATTTTTTCTGCGCCTTGAGACGATCTTGCTCACGCTGATTTCCGCCTAGAGAGTTTCAGAGATAAATGAACTTGAACCCGGGCAATCATTTGGCAAAGAAGAATCATGAGGCAAAACATATTGTAACATTGGGTACTTACGAGTCATTGGTACACGTAGCCTGGCAGGTACGAGGTCGGAGAACGACGATAAAAGCCTGAGCCTGTCTCCGCAGATGGTCACATTTAAAGCGGAGCTAGTCGGAGTCTCAATGTGACGTGAATTGATTCTTCAAAAAGCTGTGCAAGTGATCGAAGCTCCTGTCTCTTGATCATTTGTAAACCCGCCACTTTAAAAATAAAAGACCAGATAATTGTTGAAATGTCGAAAATAGGCCTCTGTATTCATCTGTAAGACGACGTAGAGGGGAGTTGACATTTTTTGACAGACATTTTCTCTGACTGGTGAGACCGAGGTGGAGGAGGGGAATCGGGGACATGACATCTGGTATGCACACTAAATCCCGATTGGGGTAAGGACAACTGTTTTAGTCATTACCATTCCACGATCCTAATCAGGTGGCAGTGGGCATAATTATTCCGAAGTCTGGTTAACATGTGCTGTTATGAGAGGTGGGAGAATTTGGAAGCCAAGTGAGCGCATCAACATCTAACACCGCTCATTTGGATTCCAGAAGCCTCCTTTATGTGAAGCACCTACGGCAATTGATTCCGTAACGGAAGAAATAAGCTTGGAAACCCCGATACGGGAAAAGGTTAAGGTTTCGGTTTCGGGCCGGGATCCACATCATATATGAAGAAGAGGACGGAATTGGAGAAAAATTGGAAATGTGCAGGGGGGCAGTCGCAGTAAAGAAGGCGCAGCAGCAATACAGGGAAATTACTCGCCTGACAAAGACGGATGTGAAGGATATGAAGATTGAACGTTGAGGCTCGAGTAAGACATTAGACTTGTTGTGGTTAGACGGGGGTTGTTGATGGTAAGACAGGATTGTGGGGGTTATCTCGATTGATAAGATAAGATGACATAGTACCTATGTGGATCTGAGATTGGATGTGTTCTGATATGGAAGCGTGGGAGAAAGTGGGTATAATGATGATTCTGGGCGTCTGGTTTGCTCGCTGTCGATTAAAGTGTTTGACACCCACGCGATTGACAAGGATCTAGATCGTTTATACAAGCTAGCCGCCGCACGGAAACAATCTAAATTCGGTAAAACAAAGGCACGCGGCTGTTTCGATACGAAGCTGAAAAAAAAGAAACAGGAGATGACATTTGAATGACAAGATTCCATCTCTTCGTCCACCTTGATCGCCATGATCGTGCGAGGGGAGCCGGTTGTTGGGCCCTGATCTTTTCTGACGATTATATATATCACCACGCCACAAAGATGATGTCCTTTTGCCCCCTTCCCTTTTCCCCTACCATGTCCCATAGACACATCTCCCGCCAGCCAGACCGCGATGTACGAATGCACGACCCGCCCCATATCCAGCACCCCCACCTGAATGGCACCCCCAACCCCACACCCCTCATCCAGTCTGCGCTCCCCAATGGCGCCGGCCCCTCCACCTCCATCATCCATAAGCTAAACACGGCAAACGAGCAGACGTGGCTCTTAATAGGTATGTGGGTGCGCATATACGCGGAGAGCGGCCCCTTATTGTTACTCCTCATCAGGGCGGGTTGCCGAGCAAATGGGTGATCTGGAACACGCCCTTTCTGCATACGAAAACGCTCTGCGGCATAATCCCACATCCGTATCTGGACTTACACAGGTAGCGGGTATCGCTCGGATCAAGGAGAATTACCCAAAGGTAAGCTTTTTTTTTTCCTTTATAATTTGCCGCCTGCCACTATGTATTTTGGTTTGCCGCGTCTATCCGCGGAAACGACCCTTTTGTTTTGCCTTGCTTACTCTTCCCCGATCAAATCTAATTATGACGTCTTCTTTCCCAATTAGGCTGTCGATTTCTTTCAACGTGTTCTGGGGATTGAAGAGGACAACGGCGAGATATGGAGTGCACTTGGTCTGTTCAACTTATTATTATTATTATTATTCTTTTACTTATGCATACATGCATCCACAGGTCACTGCTATCTCATGCAGGATGACCTGCAAAGGCTTACTCTGCCTACCAGCAGGCTCTTTACCTATTGCCAAACCCAAAGGTGCCTTTTACCTTTTATTCCTTTATCTCTCGTCTTCTTACATCCATCATGCCAGGAGGACCCTAAACTGTGGTATGGAATCGGTATACTCTATGACCGATATGGCTCCCTTGATCACGCGGAAGAGGCTTTCGCATCAGTGCTGCGCATGTGTAAAGGTCAGTCCTGTTCTATCCCTTCTTTCGATTCAGCAGACCTAATTAATATCTATAAGATTTAGACTTTGACAAGGAGAACGAAATCCTGTTCCGGCTAGGTATCATCTACAAGCAGCAGGGCAAGTTTCCAGAATCATTAGAGTGCTTCGATCGCATCCTTCGAAATCCTCCAAGCCCACTTGCCCACGCCGACATTTGGTTCCAAATTGGGCATGTGTTCGAGCAGCAGAAAAATGTAATGTCTATTCTCTTTTCATGTCTTCTCAGCTAATTATTTTTATAGCACGTCCAAGCTAAGGACGCTTACGAGCGCGTGGTAGAGGCTAACCCAGGACACGCCAAAGTTCTGCAGCAACTTGGTTGGCTATATCATCAAGACGGCTCCTCGTTTCAGAACCAGGAACTCGCCATCCAGTATCTAACTAAAAGTCTCGAAGCTGGTACGTCTTCATCACACTTTGATTACACTTTCTCTTTCGCTAACTTTCGATCATGATTAGACCCTTCCGATGCCCAGAGTTGGTATCTATTGGGACGAGCTTATATGGCGGGCCAAAAGTATAACAAGGCTTACGAAGCATACCAGCAGGCGGTCTACCGAGATGGACGCAACCCAACTTTTTGGTGCTCGATTGGAGTCCTTTACTTTCAAATTAACCAGTTCCGTGATGCTCTGGACGCATACTCTCGTGCTATCCGCATCAACCCATACATCTCTGAAGTGTGGTTCGATCTTGGTAGCTTATATGAGAGCTGCAATAACCAAATCACCGACGCCATCGACGCTTATGCCCGGGCCAGCGAACTTGATCCTAGCAACGTTGCCATCGCTCAGCGTCTACAGCTTCTCAAGAATGCCCAAGCCACCGGCACTGTGTTGCCTGCTGCACCGGGCCCGCAGGACGTCCACCCAACTGCCTATGCAAGCTCCGTCGTTCCACCTCCTGGGCCACCTCTGATGTTGCAGGCCGGAAACCATCGGCCTCCCTTCCGCGCTGATTCTCGTGGTCCTTCAAACGAGATATCACTTCCTCCACCACAAGCCAATAATGGGCGCTCGAGTCCACCGCCTCCTTTCAAAGGAGGTCCACCCCTCCTGTTATCCTTGATGAGAGCCGACATATGCCATCGCACACGCCTCTTGCACCGATGGAAGTAGATCGACCTCCTCATCAAGGTGGTCGCGAATATCCTCCACCTCGGGAACATACCCGCGGTCCTTCCGGCCACCAGAGTCTTCTCCTGCAGCATCCTCTCCCTCCTCAACACTCTGATGATCCCAGAAATGGTGGACATCCTCAGCATCCCGATCCATATTACAATAACCGCGGCGGCCCAAGGCCTCATTCTGGTTCCATTTCCCCGGCCCGCAAAGCGGTCGTCCTCGCTCTCCCCCTCCCAACTTCCAGAGCTATCCTCCTCATGTGCGACAGCCTATCGGACCTGCTCAACCAAGTGCTGTGCCTCCTCAACGATCTCCTCATGTTTACCATCGTCGGGAGCCGAGTCACCCTGAGCCTGAGCCTGGCTGGGATCGTCGACCACCTACCGATCATCGTGAATGGGAACACGATCGCCGTCCGAGGCACAGCGGCGAGTACATGCAGCATGGTGCTCCACCGACATCGTTCTACCAGCCTCGCTCCCCTCGTGCGCATAGTCCGCCGGAGCCTTCTCCTCGGGGAGGTCATGCACCACGGTATTGGGACAACAAGCCTCCCTCTGCTCATCCTGGTTTCCGACCCTCTTCGCCGCCTCAGCAGCCACAGCAGCAACCTCCTTCGCATCACGAACCACCCAGTCGTCGATATGATCCCCGTCATGATGCTCGGGGCAATAGCGACTACGACATGGACAGGAATGAGAACAGGAGCTATCCGGTATCGCCAGAAGGTATGCGTGCACGAAATAATGTTCCTTCGCATATCGTTGTAGGCAGTTCAAGGACGTCGGAGAGCCCGCATGCGACGCCCATGCTTGCAGAGGCCAAGGATCGTCGGCGACGGACCAAAGAAGGTAGGGAAGAAGGTCATACACACCAGTCGCAACCACCGCAAACCCCTCAACAACATACTCCTCAACCTCCGCCGCCTCCTCCACCCCAGTTTTCTGCTCAGTCGTCGCCTCAGTCGATGCAGGAGCCTGCTCCCAAGAAGGATCGACGAAAGCGTGTCAACGGCAACAAGCGAAAGGAGGATGAGGGCCCGGACAGGCAGAAGGTGTTCGCTGCCGAACGATCAACTGCGAATATGCCGGGAAACTTCAAGTTGAACCAGGCGTATCCCAAGGGCCCTGGATCTCCGGAGAATAGCTCCCACTCGGGATCGTCGAGATCCATTCAGCCGTCGCCAACAAGTGCCACGCCGCGGCCGCCTTCCAGGGTTCTTGACGAGAACTATGACGAAGGTGTCGCTGTTGCCGATGCGCTTATTGGACTTGCGACGAGCGCGAGTTTCCGCACCGTGGATAGTTCGGGTTCTGGAGCCGATGGTCCATCGCACTCGCCTACGATCTCATCACATAGCCGATTAAGCGATCCATCCACTCGCGCTCCTCCTTCTCATCGCAACTCGGTGTCCTCGAACCACGCTTCGCCTCCCAGTCAGACGCAGCCTCTCAAGCGCGCCCTCAGCCCCGGCCCGGAAGACGACAACAGCTCTAAGCGCTCACGGATCGATATGATGAAGCGCAGGATCTCCTCCCCTTCCGGCAGACGAACGCCTATACCGTCGACGAGGCCTTCCCCATACCATTCCGAACGCAGCTTGCGTCGCACTCGCCAGAGGCGCGCGAGCCCTTCCCGCCCAGCCCGTCGTTGCCCGCTGTGCTGCCGCCCCATCCGCGTCCGATCGGCGCTGGGCACGCCTCGCAGGTCCAGCAACAACAGCAAGCATCGTCAATCGCCCTTCCGCCCATCGCAACTCTTTCTCCTGCATCGAGCGCACCGTCGCCTGCGCATAATGGAGATGACAAGATGCACGTGGAGTCGGGAGCACGGTCGATGTCGCCCCCTTCTGCAGCGATAGTTCCAGGTGGGAGGGGCAAGATGGTAGATGTGCTGATGCACCGCTCGTCGAGGTCACCGCCAGAGTCAAAGCATTCGCAGCAGTCGCAGTCGCCGCCATTGGAGAAGAATGACGCATCGTCATAAATTCTCATTTTTTTGTTATTGCTTTTTGCTATCTATGTAGTACTTTGCACTCGCTATTGCTTTTTTTTTTTACATCTTTATGAGCCCATGATGACTTTTCTTTTTTTCCTTTTTGTCAATTCCTCATGTTCCTACATTTCTCATCTCTTCACTATGCATTGTGCGCTACGCGACACTCCTCCTATCACTCATTGATCGATTGTGCACACCAATTTCCTGTTTTGAGAACACATGCAATTATACAGTTTTGACATTTCTTCATTGCGCTAATCATTGAGGAGATTCAGATCATGGGAAGTATACCGGTCTTATTTTAAGGTCTTGCGAAGGAATGACCATGATTTGTCGGACAAACCCTTCAGACTTCTCCAATTGCTGTGAGTAATCGGACGCATTCATTGGTGTGAATGAGTTTGTACTGAGGAAAACCAATATGGAATTTGGGAGATTCTCCGGGAAGTGGTATAACCGGTGTGCCTCACATACTTGCTTAATAAAGGGTAATTAGGACGAGGAACATAGTATGGCAATGCAAGTACTGATATATATCAATATGTATTCCGCAGTAAGATTAAATAGTGATGAGGACGTATGCATAGTTCGTTATTTTATTTTGGCGGCAAGTCCGCCTTCGAGTCGCCGTTTCCTAGTTGGCGACTCAAGCTCTTGTTCAGACTGATAGCGGCCCCAGTTCGGAGTAGGAGCTGGGGCTAGGTACGGGAAAGAGTTGTTAATGGGAAAAGGAGGCGGTGCGGGGTGATGTACTGGGGCAGGGGCAGGCTGGTGTTTTGCGCGATAGAGAGAAAGTAGGGTGTTGATAAACACCGTTAAGAATGCCAAGGAGGTCAACGTGAATATCTGGCAGATTGAGGTTATTTCAGTCAGCTTAATTTGTACCTTTACCAAATATGGGTTGTAATCACCAAAGTCTTCCAGCTGATTGGTTCGACGAATCCGTTTATGACCTCTGCGATAAGCTCGGCTCCAACCTTTGCGCGTCCTACGACTGTAGGATCGCGATTCATGCAAGCTTCCCAATTAGCACATTGCTGGATCATGGCCGGGATAGTATTTGTAGAGCATTGATTGTTCTTGAACTGCAATGCACACATACTGATTTCCTGTATGATATCTAACCGTACTGTTTAATATACCGGAAACATGTAAGAGCCCTCCTGACACACACCTTGAGAATACTCAGATATACGCAGACCTACATCCCGTTGAACAGTGATGATGAACTGCACGAAGAGATATAGAAATATCAAAATCAAAGACAGATTGAAGAAGAACTGCAAATATCTGGAGGGTCGTTAGTCAATGCAGATGACTATACAACAATAACTTACCCAAGAAGGATATAAGGCATGTCCGATGGAGGGGCAGGTGGTGCAGGCATATTGAGGGTATAATGATTCGACGTATTTTGAGTGTGAGGAGTCACAGTGCCTTCCTCGTCACTTTCATCTGCTGAACTTGAAGGGTCTTCTTCATCATCTTCTCGCCGTTGTCTGCGCCCGTAGAAACGTCTTGTTCTTTGCTTAAATACGCGCCTTAATCCACCAACTGCCATTGGTCTGCCATTATCCACATCTTTCTCTTTGACCACAAGATCTTGGCTGGTCACATCTTCGCCCTTCAATGGACTGGCTTCTGACATATCGACATCCTTAACCTCGGTGGACGGAAATGCCTTTGTAGGAGAAAATTGCGGTGGCGGCACCCATGGATGAGGTTGGGTATTTTGCGGTAATGGCGCCGGGTGGAAAAGGAACGGGACATTCTGATTCGAGCCAAACATTGGCTGGTTCGAGTTATCCGAGAGAGAAGGAGTAGAAGGAGTCAACGCATCGTGCGAGCCTTCAGATATACTGTTAGTTAGATGCAGAATTTGCAATAATGATACGCACGTTTCCGAGGAGTGTTCGTTTCCTCAGCACCAGCTGCCCACACTGGCTTTACTGGGCTTCGATTAGTCCATTGGTAGTCCATCGGGTGCCTCCCTTTGACCTCTGACTAGTATAGGTATACCGGCTGGCCATTATTATCCACTGGCGAACCAATATAGAGGTTAGAAGATGTATAAGTATGTCAGGTTGAAAAGCCTGAGAGTCTGTGCGAGCCAGTCTGAGCTGAAGAACGCAAGAGCTAGAGACGAGTGTCGTGTTTGCCAACTTTTTCAGAATTCAGTGGCCGCTGTGACTTGTTGACGCGCTTCTCACGTGATCCAGTGCCCTCCTCTGAGTTCTTGGCTGAGTCCCTTCACGTCCATACGGCCATGTTTGCAAGCGCAATCGTCCGCTCTTCTCTTCGGCGGTCTCTTGTATCGTCTAAAAGATCATTTCATCCGTTGGCAGGCCAATCTATAAGGTCGATTCAAGACGAATGGCAGACCCCACCATCTGCAAACCTCGTACCCATAGTCATTGAACAAACTGTTCGTTGTTTCGTTGCTTATTGGCTCTGAACCTCATGCATCCTGTTTACTTTCTCAGGGCAGGGGTGAACGCTCATATGATATCTTCTCTCGTTTACTCAGAGAACGCGTGATAATGCTTCATGGACCAGTCAGTCTTTACTAGGAATGCCATCTCGCGTGCAAGGCCTCTTGACTAATGGCATTATGTTAGATACGGGACGCCGACTCAACTCTAATAGTTGCTCAACTATTATTTCTAGAAGCGGAGGATTCAACCAAACCTATCCATTTATATATCAATTCCCCCGGTGGTAGTGTGACCGCAGGCCTTGCGATCTATGACACAGTAAGCTATGCCCTTGCTAAGCCACGATTCTCATCTAATTGTGTAGATGCAGGTGGAAAATCTTGTCAAACTATGTTGAGCTATTAATTGATGCCTTCGATAGTATGTGTCTTCTCCCATTCATACTTACAGTCTGGGATTAGCCGCATCCATGGGCTCCCTTCTGCTCGCTTCTGGCGAGAAGGGAAAGCGGCACTGTTTGCCAAACGCCAGCATCATGATACATCGTATGTGACTTTATCTGGTTCCTGTGAGCTTTATTTACCTTCTCTTTAGAGCCTTCCGGCGGTGCCTCGGGCCAAGCATCAGATATTGCAATCCACGCTAAGGAGATATTGCGGATACGTCAACTCTTGACTGGCATCTACCAGCGGCATTGTTCAAAAGATGGAGAAACGCAGGCCGAAGGACTCACACGTTTCGGTAGATATCTTTTCTCCCCTCTTTCTCCGTTCATAATCGCTTTAACCTCTACGCCACATTGTAGAAAGGGCTCTAGAGCGAGATTATTACATGACCGGTGAGTTTGAATTTTTGTTATTATCTTGTTACAGGCTCTCAATCTACGTAAAGCACAAGAAGCCATGGAGTTCGGCATTGTGGATGGCATACTAGAAAAGAGGCCTGCATCCGAGACCGATAGACCTCCTGAATAGCCTGTCACATATCCTTGTATATTGTATATGCTCTCCAAACTTAGCATTTGGTTTAGGGAAAAAGTAAGCAATATAACTGGTTGCGCTGCCTTGTACTGCCCAGTTAAACCTTGGAAGATGCTACTTCTTGGAGAAACCCCTCCATTCTACCCGGATACCGTATGCGGGCTCGTCGCACTCGCTTTCAGCGTCATTATACACGCGCTGGCCCCTTCCACCATCGGCGATTGCTCGATCGTATATGCATGCATCTACTTAGAGACCGCTGGCAATGATGCCGCAGCCTTCGACGATCAGTATATACCAATCTTCCTTCTGCGTGTCAACTGTGCAAAGCCAAGAATAACCTCATTCGCTAGAACTGTTGCATCATCCTTCGCCGTCTGTCATATCAGATATTATCAAGGCTAATCCTAATACAATTAAGTATAGCCTTATCACGCTATGAAAACCTCCTCAATGCAGAACGATTCTTACGGATATGCTTTGCTTCGCAACTTCATCAAAGACCTGATCAGAGCAGAGTTTTTCTGGGTAATGGGGTTAACTCGGACGTTCTGTGCGCAACAGAAGGTACGCTACTGTAGTACATACATAAGAGATGAACCGGGCACATTGCAGTTCACTGCTTTGCGAAGTTACGAGGCCATGTGCATCCTTTATGCTCCTCAGCCGGGGTCATCCCAATATCGTATGTACAACCTTACATCACCTCCCCTTAAATTACTGAATCAATCAATATCTTTGGATCTCCATACCTGTCGGCGACTCGGCGTCATCTCAGGCCTCTTGATTCCGTTGGAAAAAGCAGATGATCAGGACGTCCAGCCAGGACGAACTTCCATTTCTCCGTCAAACGGTTTATATGAATACGTTGTCTTCATATAAATAGAATCTGATTTCTCTTATTATTAAAGGTGGTTTGCCTCAAATCAAAGGCTAAGTTGTTACGCAGGTCTAGTCCCATGGGATCAGAATAATCGTTACTTATTTGTAACATACATAACTGATGATACTCAAGTAGGTAACGAACATGTACCTACGTATAATCGGTAGATAATGTAAGAGACGTACCTGCGGCGTCTTGTGCTTAGCGCTATGTGGCTTTAAGTACTCGGATCGATGCAATATTCCCGGGAATCCCTTTTGGATAATCATTACGAGGCCCACTGAAGTAACCGAACCGAGCTTATTGGCAAAACACAGCGGCGGAAACGGCTGTGGTACATGCGGAGACAAACCCTGTCGCGGTTTACTTCGGTAGATATTATGTCATTGACACATATCACTCAAATTCAATTCAAATACATACGTACATGGTAAGCTATAATCGGATATTCGTTATTGTAACCTTGCTTCGGTTTTCGATTGCCCGATCTGATATCAGCTTTATAAGGTGGGCCCTTCCTTTCTCATGAGGTGTTTGGGTTCGGAGCGAAGTTGTCGTAACTGAATAACTTGACAAGGTTCTGTCCTGGGCAAATGATAAAATTAGCGTGTAAAGTGGAGATCATCAAGGGGTGCCTGGGTAACTAGCATTGTAAGCATATACCATACGGGATCGCGATACTTGCGTCGTCCTGTCTATGTGCCGATGTGGCCAATTGGGCAATTACCGAAAGCCTGACCCATCCTGTCCATGATCATGAGAAGGAAGAAGCTTAAAAGTAGTGGCAACCTTGAACCGATGGGAGAGACATGGGTTACAAGTAATGTATATTTTACATCTCAAATTTCCAAAGTCGATCCGATAACATAATGATTTTCGAGAGCGATCTGAGCTATAAACGAATGCGAGAGATTCAATAATGCAAGTGCTTTAAATCCCTCTGAGAAATAATAAGTGTCGACTTAGAGACTAGTACTTAAAAGAGCGATGTTAAAATTCCACTGGGCAGAGGCTAGTAGTGTGCCGGTTCAGTTAATATCGTCTTGGGCCATTCACTGTAGTATCGTCCACCCAATCCATGCGATTATTGGCGGCATAATTGTACCTGAATTCGCCACTATCACCCGATCGCGTGCGATCATGCGCAGTGGGGGGTACGCGAGTATAAGCCGTGCTGTGCGAATGAGAGAAAAGGGAAAGATGATAAGAATGCAAAGGTCAATATATAATTTCCGAGGAGATCATGAAAAGTAGGACCTACGTTAATCCTGGTAAAGTGCGCGAGCCCCTAGGTCTGTCATAGCCTGCACGAGGATCAAAACTTGCTAGTCTCTCATGTGTTGCTGTCCTGGCCATCGGGGCTGGTGGGACAGCTAGCACAGCTCTTGAACGCGGCTGCTGTCTTGAGCCGCAGCATCGTGACAGGCCTGTATAAAAAACAAGAATAGAGCACGCCCGATGAGCTCTCCCATACCAACATAGTTTGACATCGCACAACACGAGGGAAGTGCGATCCTAGGTGTAAAAATAAAATGAAAAAGCACTGACCTCTATAGATAGCCCATAAAAGTAGAATGGCCACCAGACCGGCAACGACGGTAATCGGAATAGAGATCGTCAGATTCTGAACGTACCAAGCCTGTGAAAATTATCGTGTTCGGGGCGATCAGTAAAAAGAATGACACAATACATAACAAAGGTTGATATAAAGAGAACACACCTTTGCCGTATCTAAAAAGTCAGCAGATTGACACTTGCCAGCCAGACAAGTTCCGGCGTACCCTATGTGATAACGCAGTCAGCATCCATCACGATTGATAGCAAGTAACATTGGACACATTGAAGAGGGATGTAATGTGCTACCACGTACCGCAAGGAGATCCATCGATAAGCAGGGAAGTCAGTCTAATGCAAGCTCCCGAATTGGTGGGGTCTTGACATGAGATCTGACATGACTGATCGTTGCGGTCTGGACAAGCGGCCTTGAGACCCATCGAAGCGCCAACGCTCTGACATTGTTCTAGGCGTGGGACATGAGCTCATGGTTGCCTTGAATCGAGGAAGAAATAGGAACAACTCACGTGCGATAGATGTACACATGCCGCTGGCACACGCCAAACCGTTGCTCCCACAGCTTTGCCCTTAATTATGGAAGAAGGTTATCAGCATCCTATTTAACTCCACTGTCGTTGGGATGGGGCGGGAGAACAAACCAATCGTAACAAAACTCACCATTATTGGCTATCACATCCGTAGGACAAGAAGAAGAATTGCCCGTGCACATTTCAGCGGTATCGCACAAGGTGTCGCGGGACGGGCGGCAAACCTGCGAAGCTGGTGCGAAACTGCACTGCGCCGTGCAGCAGGGGCTGCTATCCGGATCGCATACGGCATTATTCTTAAACTTGCAGGTCTGGACGTCACAGCAAGTAGAATTTGTCCCAACTCCTGGATCGCAATCCTCGCCGCTCTCGACAATACCGTTACCACACATTTGGAGCGATATCGTGGTCCGTGAAGGATCTGGATCAACCAAACAGGTGGTTGTAACTTTGGTCCCCCAGAACCTGTCATCACAGAGCCTATTTGTAATGAAATTGAGTAGATGGACTGCAAAGTATGAAAATGCTCACAAATATTTCCAATCGAGCATTGCGAAAAGACAGTTTCCCCGGCTTGAGCAACAGGGCTCATAATGAATTGTGCATTGGCATTACATGTGGTAGTAGTAAGCGGACAGCATGGTGAACTTGTGGTGCAACCATCGGCACACTTGACGAAAATTAGCATGAATGAGAAAGGTAATACAGGCCCAAAGCAAACCTACATCGTGCTAAGGAAAACAGGGATCAGGATCGATAGATAAAATGAACGCATCGTACAGAAGTAACTCACAATAGCTCCGAAGTTGTGCCCGATTTCGTGAGCTACAACCTGCCATTCAGTACGCCCTCCTGTCGAGACGGCTGTCCCTGAAACAACGGAAGGTGCACTCCCAGAAGAATCCTGTTGGCATCTATAGTGAATGGTCGATCAGAGCTCTATAGACAAATCGGCGGGTAAACTCACAAAGTTGCGAGCCATGCGATTCCGACCTCTGATCCCGTAGGGCACCCGCTCATTAAATGCCATAAGCCGATGTTATCATTCCCCTTGGCCCCTCTCCATTGAGAAAACAGAGATAGCCTGGCGTCAAGTTGGGCGCTACTGCATGGGATGTTCCAGATATTATCGGCGTTGACAGTTGTCGGACAACTTTAATGAAGGGTCACAGATGAGTGAATGGAAGTGCTAAGATCGCAGAAAACTTACATGGCGCTACGAACTTGAAGTTCGGCAATACCAAGACTGACATTGAAAGTATTCTTTCGGAGTGAATCGCATGTTAAGATGATATTGAAAATGAGATTTCTTTTGGACCTACCTTATATAAAGCGCTAGCACTATTCCAGTTATTGATGATCTGCGATGTGGCATCTTCTTGTGTCTTATAATTTGAAACGTATGTGCAATCGGCAGCCACACCCATGTACAGCTATAGATGAAGAATGAATCCCTGACTATTAGGGTTCCAGTCAGGGATAAAGTACGCACCACTTTCTGGGTAGTTGGACATCCAGCAGTTGAACCGATAGAACCGATAAAGCTGACCAGTCATGGTCGATCGTATTAGCGCATGGCAATCTCATGTAATGAATGAACATACTTCGAACTCATCGCACCGTTTCCTGTCGGAGCATCATCTCGTCGATACATCGTGTCGTTAAGGAATGGCACGAGGAGGCGATCGGTCCAACTGAGTGGCGGAGGGCTACTTAACATGGGATTCTGTGCAGGGTTATTGTAGTCGAGCCTATCGTGGCCACACGACTGGGGCATGACGATCTTTTCTGAAGGATGAAGTTTCCCAGTCTTGGCAAGATGCTCTTCCTCAGACGTCATAACATCTGATTCCCTCCAAACAACGAGGTTTGCGTCCGTGTCGTCGACAGGTTCGCTGAGTTGAGGATCGAGCTCGAGTTTGTTCCGTAGATAGTTTTCCTTGGTCATAATATGGTATATCACGCCATGTGCGGAGAAAGCACCTTCAAATAAGGGAGCAAGTCTTCGATCATCGTCGCCTTGTTGATGGACCATAATGCGTGCCCAACCAAGATCGGCAGGATGTGCTTGTGGTACAACACGAGCGGCATCTTCGCGCATGCGGGTCGGTGAATGGTATGGTGCGACAACCTCCCCAAGGTAAGCCTTTACCGACTCTCGTAGCAAAGGCACGGTATGACTTAGAACTTCCCTTCCATCCGATGTGGTGGTATAGTAGTGGATCCTAGCAGCAGAGTGAATGAGATGATCATTAGGACGCAGGTGTAGATGGAAAGTTTCATTATAAGCAGATAGTATTAGTCGGAAAGAGTCGTTATATCGGAGGGTATTTGGGTGCGGTGAGAGTCGTTTGCTGAGATTTGACTGAGTGGGGAGATGAGGATGTCGGGGAAGAATTTCGAGAGAAAGGGTTGAAGGGTTAGCCACTCGTTTTAGTGGTCTAGCAGCAGGACTATGGGCTGTGAATTATTAGGTGTGAATTAGCTTTGAGGTGTGACGGAAGCGGGAGAAGGTTACCATTTGCGAGCTGAAGCCATGATGAGAGCAGCAGAACGACCAGCGTGGATAAAGAGTGATATAAATGCATAAGAGAAGGAGACACCGCCTACAAAGGAGTGGCGCACGGAAAGAGAGAACAAGCAGTGAGTATTATTATAATGAGAAACGAGAACATAGAAGGTCTTGGCGGCCACTTAGTCATGAGATGCTGTGCCCGAATGCTTACCTGCGGGTGGAACCAGCAAGCTTTGAAAGGAAAGACAAGGGCTCACTTGACCGTTGAAAAGGAGTGAAAGGAGAACGGCAAGAGAGTGCACATCCTTTACTTTTCATATCTCCCGAGTCCCGCTAGTCTGGTCTGTTGCCAACAACTCATCAATGTCATCAGCCGCCATCGTCAAGGCGCTTCTACATATTTTGCAACTTCGAAAATGTCTATACAAGTCTTGTATATTTTCATTTCTGATTCTCTAGTGAATGCTCTTTTCATTGCAGTGAACATCGGTTAATAAGTATGCACCCGGACCATCTCACGCTGCTCTCCGAGCCTGTCTTGTCCATTATGCTTTCCGGGCCTCATCTGAGACTGCTGGCCGCAAACGATCTGCCAAGGGCTCTCTGCAACTCAAATACTGCTTCAGAAACTGCGCCCGCAGTCATCGTCCAGTCTTGGTTACTTGGGTTCCTCGACAAAAATCTGCAAGCGAACCGCTTTTCCTGCCCATGGCCGGCGCTTGCAAGCACAAATGACATATGTACTAAGTACAAGTAATCAAACAATCGTCATCCTTGATACAATTCCTAAGTTGTGCAATCCGGATAAGCAAAGAAAGTGCACAACTGATTTTGATGAAGTATAAGTAAACCCGTTTTAGTCCAAAACCTCCGTTCTCTTCTCTCAAAGAGCCCCTAACATCTCCACCGTATACACATGCCAATGGGAATTGCATGGCAAGAATGGCTGACCTTCGCCAGCCTAAGAGCATCCCAAATATAGATTCCTGTTGGCCCAAAATGGAAAGTGAGGGGCATCAACTTTTTTTTACGATCGCCTCTTCGATCAAACTCATTACTTCCTATCCTACCATATACCTTGATATAATGTCAGGAGATACCCAACCTCTAAAGGTTAAAAAGTCGAAAAAGTCTGACTCCAAAGCTATAGATGCCATAGACGCAGTCGAACAACCTACAGCGGATGGTGAGGTTATATTCTTACATTGGTAGGCTTTGCGAGTGAGTTCTGAATGTGCCTTTGCTTGTTTCAGACTCTGTAAAGAATATCGAGAAGAAAAAAGACAAAAGAAGAGTAAAAAGTCCAAAGGATGAGGCTGGGTCAGAAGAGGTAGCAATGGTAGTGGACACGGAAGGTACGAATGATTTGAGTTGTCCTTCATATGACAAGTACTAAACATCTTGTTTCTTATTTCAGAACTACAGACAGAGGAACCGGAGAAAGACAAGAAGAAGAAGAAGAAGAAGAAAAGCCAAAAGACAGACACCGATGTGCAGGAAAGTGGGGCGACAGAAGCCATGGACGTAGATGCTGAACGTATGTCATATAAAAGGTTTGAAGTACGGATCCCTATTTTTGACATTCGTTTCTAGCTAAAGACGTCGAGAAAAAGAAAAAGAAAAGAAGAACGTCGAAGAGGCTGTTGAAGGTACACTGAATCCTTAAATTGCACCTGCACCCTTTCTCATGAAAATGCACATTTGAAATCACAGACAACGCCGTCGTTTCAGAAGACTCTGACAAAAGAAAAAGCGAAAACGCGACGAACAGGACGCAAGCACCTCCGAGTCCAAAAGGAGAAGAAACAAAGGAAAAAGCAGAAAAAGAGGAATCCTCTGCGACTTCTGCTCCCGCCGAATCATCGTCTACTCCCTCAAATGTAGCCTCCACTTCATCTGCAGCGTCACCAGGAGATGCTGCTGCATTCCTCGCGAAACACTCAGTAACCATAACCTGCCCTCCCGGTGTTCCGGACGTGACGCCCGTCATCAGCTTTACTCAATTAAATGTCCCTGCTGAACTGCAGACCTCTTTCAAAGGCTTCAAAGAGCCCACACCGATTCAAGCTTGTACTTGGCCGCCTGCCCTTGAAGGTCGCGATGTAGTTGGTATTGCCGAGACTGGAAGGTACGTCAAAAATCATGATTCTTATTCCAAGGCTCCGACTAATTGCCTACGTTTAGTGGTAAAACTCTCGCTTTTGGTATTCCAGCTCTAAACCGTCTCATCCAATCGACATCTAAAAATTCTACGACCTCTGGAAAGTCGACTGTTTCCATACTTGTCGTGGCCCCCACCCGCGAGCTGGCTATTCAGACGCACGATACGCTTTGCGCGCTTGGAAAACCATTTGGCATTACCAGCGTCGCCGTGTTTGGAGGTGTGCCGAAGGATCCCCAGGTGAAAATGCTCAAGAATGCCAACAAGGCCAAGGACGGTCTTACCACTCGCATTATTGTCGGCACCCCTGGACGTATTCTGGATCTTATGCAGGATGGAGCTTGCGATCTCAGCCAGTAAGTATTTATGAACCCATTTTCGAATTTCTAGCAATATTGATCCGTTGGTCAGAGTCAACTATCTTGTGCTGGATGAAGCTGATCGTATGTTGGACAAAGGTTTCGAGAATGATATCCGCAACATCATAGCTGCGACGAAACCTGCTGCCGAGAGACAGACAATGATGTGTAGGTTTCGGTTATGTTTTATCGTATTTTATTTGACCTAAACGAGATTTTGCAGTCAGTGCTACCTGGCCGGAAGCCGTGCGACGACTGGCCAGTACATTCCAACGCGATCCTGTCAGGGTAACCGTCGGAAGCGATGATCTCACAGCAAACAGTCGTGTAGAGCAGAGTGTTGAAGTATTTGATGACGGTCGTTCGAAAGAGTCAGTCGTTTAGTTCGCGTTTACTATGCATAACTGATCAAATTTTCTCTGATAATTTTAGCCAACGCCTCCTGAATCTCCTGAAAACTCTTGCTCACAAAAAGACGACAACCACCGGAGCATCAGAAGCTCGTATCCTGGTCTTTGCTCTTTACAAAAAGGAGGCGTCACGTGTAGAGCAGATGCTTGCAAGGCAGGGCTACTCAGTCGGTGCGCTGCACGGCGATATGTCCCAAAATGCACGGATGGAAACGCTTGAGAACTTCAAAAATGGCACAACGGGGTTGATGGTGGCCACGGACGTCGCTGCGCGTGGATTGGATATTCCCAACGTCGGAGCCGTGATCAATTATACATTCCCGCTGACGATTGAGGATTACATCCACCGAATCGGACGAACGGGTGGGTGACAATTTATTGTGTGTTATGATTTACGCACGCGACTTATTTTTATTGTCACAGGACGTGGTGGTAAGACCGGCAAGTCTATTACATTCTTTACTGGCGAAGGGCACGAGCGCGCACTTGCCGGAGAGTTTGCCCGAGTGCTGAGAGAGGGAGGATTTGATAATTCTCAGTTACAGGCTAAATTCCCGATGACGATCAAGAAGAAGGAACACAGTGCTTATGGAGCGTTCTTCAGAGATGATATTCCTGTGCCGAAAGGACCTACTAAGATTGTATTTTGAGCAGTACTGTATTTCACTATGAGTAATTATATATGATCATGAATATGTATGACATCAATTGAGATATTGAGGCTGTACTAGATCAGGAACGTGATTTATTTACTTGTGTCTCTTGCTCTCCACTACTCCTACTTATATAAGTCTCCGCTTCTCTAACCACAATCATGATGGGTCTCTTTAGTCAGGCCGGTTCCACGTTCAATAGGGTTGTAAAGCCTCGAGGCTCTCTCGAGGCCGACGACAAAGCACCTTCCGACACTGAACCCGACGATACTTCTATCCTGTTCGTACTCCTCCCTCTCTAACGCACTATGTCTCCCTTTGACTCTAACGCGCATCGCAGAGACGAGAATGAAGGTTCCATAATCACCTCCTTGATCTCCCAACTCAGGCGAGCACACCGCAATTTTTTCATCTCCCAATCTGCATCTGACCCTTTTCGTCTTCGCGCTACTCTTTCCGTTGTGTCGCTTTCCACTATGCTATTTCAGAGTGGGCATGGATCTATCCAAAGTTACATTCCCTACTTTCGTGCTGGAGCCTCGAAGCATGCTCGAGCGGATCACCGATTTCATGTCGCATCCAGACCTAATTTTCGGGCAAGTCATCCGTCCCATCCTTTAAGGATCCTCAGGCATCTGACAGTATGTCCACAGCGCCGAGAGTTTCGACGATCCAGAAGAACGATTCATCAGAGTTTTGCAGTACTATCTCGCTGGCTGGCATATCAAACCCAAGGGCGTGAAGAAGCCGTGAGTCGCCATTAGTCAATTATCTTGATCAGCGAGAGACCGACCTGCACATTATAGATATAACCCTGTCCTAGGCGAATTCTTCCGATGCAGATACGACTATCCCAACGGCACGCAGGGCTTCTACATCGCAGAGCAAGGTGAGTTGAAACTCGGAGTTTTGCTTCCCAATCCTTTATCTCCGGCACTGAAATGCCTGCGCACACTGCGCAGTTTCGCACCATCCACCCGTCTCTGCGTTCTTCTACATCTCCCCCGCCAACCATGTCAGCATCATTGGCGAGCTCAGACCTAAATCAAAGTTTCTCGGCAACAGCGTCTCCACCACCATGGAGGGTGAAAATCGAGTGACGTTACTCGGCAAGCCTGAGGATGGGGGTAAGCACCCTTGATCTCCGTCAATCTCGCAGTCACCTTCATCGCTCACTGGACAACAGAGTACGTTATCACGATGCCGAACATGTACGCTCGCGGAATCCTATTTGGAAAAATGGTGCTCGAGTTAGGAGACACATGTATAGCGAAGAACGAGAAACATGGCTTGTCTTGCGATCTTGAATTCAAGACGAAGGTCATTGATTCCGTGCCCTGAACGCATTGTCATAAAACTCATGATTAAACTTGGTCAATAGGGATTCTTTTCCGGGACATACAATGCCCTGGCTGGGCGGGTACGCAAGAACTCGACTGATGTCGGTGAAGTGTCGGGAAGATGGAGTCATGTCATGGAAATCAAAAATCATAAGGTAAGTCTTTTGCCAACTATAATCTGGCCTCTTTCCAAAAAAAAAAAAACAATGGGGAGTTAAATTCTTGTGCAGACGGGCCAGAAGCGAGTGTTGTTTGACGCCCTGAAAGACGGTCAGAACATTTCTCCGAAGTGGGTTCCTCCTGAAGACGAGCAAGAACCCAATGAGTCTCGAAGGTATTCATTTTATAGTTCATCATATATCGCCGATTTTTGTAATCGAAATGTCATGGACATAGGCTTTGGTCACATCTGACGGACGCTATCGTAAACAAAGACATGGAAGCTGCTACGGTAGCAAAGACATCAGTGGAAGATGCACAGAGAGAAGAACGAAAGCATCGAGAAGAGAGCGGGTCCGAGTATATTCCCCGTTTCTTTGAGAAAGAAAACGGAAGATGGCAACCTAAGCTTAAGTAAGTCTCATTCTTGTTTTCTTCTAGTCCAAATGATTGTCATGAGCTAATTATGAACTCACAGGATACCAAAAGGATCCCCAAGAAGCTACGAGGGCCGTTCAAGAATGGATATTCCCCACCACGACTAAACCAGGCTCAGCGACGGGCACCTCACCTCCTAAACCAGTTCCTTGATTTGACGAATACTTACGCAATAAATGTCCAGTCTCATTTCTATAACATAATCGCACATTGACGCTTTGCCTTTCCTATTGATTCATGTAGATCCCATGTCGTTAATTGCATTCTAGGTACGAGTGTACAAATAGTACTATTTGATAAATCAGGGGTGTTTACGTGTACCCATTCCGGTACTTTGGCATCTGAGATTGGAAGACACGATTGAGGATCGCCAGAGGTGCACTCGTTACGTTGGAGTCATAATTCGATGCAATCCGGAGGGAATCGCTAGTCCAGACTCGGTTTCCGGCCTATCCACCTCCTCACAGGCAACGTCGCCTCTGCTTGTCCATACTCTGTTCAACTGTATCCAATTCCAACATTGGGTCAATGGCTACATCATCATTCTGCGGTTGGAGTAAGTTGACTCATATCTTGACCAAAGCGCAAATTTGGCTGTCAGATGAGGAGCTATTCAATGCAGTCAACAATCTATCTTTGTCGACACTGTTTGACAGCATCTGCGTAAATAGTGACGCACCTTCAAGGAGCTGTAAATAGATTATAGTGGATGGATCCCTACTGCATACTTCATTGTAAATTATTTGACACGAGAACTTGATGCAAGACTGGCGCTGACTTTTTCTGCGTAGGCAATTACTCTACCCATGCACCCAAGGGGAACTAAGCGCAGACGGGACACATTATCTCTGAGAAGGTAGCATCAGAACGGGATGTATCCTAACTGTTAAGCTTGATGAGCGAGGGATGGGACTTGGATTAAGGGCCACGACCCTTGGGCGTCTATCTGTACTGTTGTAAAATGATTATTGCGGCTTACCTGTACCATCAATACGTCTTTATTTGAGATCTAAAAGCGAATGATTATGACAAACGATCCCCATCACCTTTCAGAGAGACAAAATCTGTCCAGAAAATGGTTAGAGATAAAATGATAAGCGCTCGTTGCCTGACAACTCTAGCTGAGAAACCCGCGACAGATTTTCGTTTGCTTAGCTCAACCTGGACATGTCCCGTCACAGGCAATTAGATTCCCAATGTGAAATGTATTCCAAGCCAGTGTACTTATAAAGCAGTACCATTGATAAATGAGGGTATATGTACAGATTCCGCCCACAGTCGGTTCAAATGCGCCAGAGAATGATATAGAATGACTGAACTTATCGTTCAGAAATTGGAATAGTGGTAGACGAAGGACCGATGGCTAGAATTAAAAAATGAGTGTGTTTTGCGTAATGGAAGGAATATAACAATGTTCAGGACAGGCTTGAACCGATTATGTAGAATAGGAAAAAGTGCGATAAAAAAACTGATAGCATATTAAAAGATCTGAAAACTCCCGAGCATGAAAATGTTTACGCCCACCAGCCATCGTCCCCTTGCGTGGGCGCTGCAGAGACATTGCTTGGGGTGGGTGATGGCGCTCGAGCGTACTGGTTATATCTTGCTGGATAGCCCTTCGGCGTCGACGGTGCGAGGCTGGAGTACCGACTTGCCGGAGTGTGCATCGGAGGTGAACTCCATTTACTCTGGCTGTTGGTATTAGTAGGGGCATGCATTGAATCCCAGACAGAAGGTTCAGGACCGTTTTGGCTGGTTGCTAAACTGCGAGCGCTGGAATACGAGGTGACACGACGGTTAGAGGTATCACCGCGCCCATCGTAAATAGTGCTCGCTCGTGAATCGGGACGGGGTGGAGGATGAGTGTTGCCGTTCGTCTGTGGCCGGTACGGCAAAGGCGATCTTGTCGCCGATATTCTTGCAGCATTCGCCTTCTCGAGTTCGCTTTGGAGAAGAACACATTTCGATTCCAGAGCAGTGATTTGATCTCTGAGCTTATTTTCACGATCCTAATGTATATATGAGATTAGTCAAGGGTCTCGACATCATGCCTTGATTTGCTTACCTTGCGCAGCCGGCCTTCAGCCTCCTGTTCTTCAAGTTGCATTTTGGCCAGTTGGTAATCAGCGTCAAGTTGAGATTGAGTTTGTTCAGCTTGCTCAAATTTGGTTTGCACCATTTCGAGCTGGCCCTCGCACTCCTTGGCCCGGCGTTCCCATTCAGAAGACCGCTGCTGTGCTTGAGTAAGTGTCTGACGGGTTGTTGCCAATGTTCGGTCATTGTTGGCCGTTTTCGTTTCGAGGTCTTTGAATCGCTTCTGCATTGCCAAATTTTCATCCTCCAAACACCTTGCTCTGATCACGATAATGTCTCAGTTCCTTCTGTTCTTCACTATCGGCATTCTCGAGTAAGTGGAAGACCATATTGATCTTCTCGGTTGCGGCACTGAGAGCATCCCAGTTGTTTTGTTGCGACATTAAATGCGCGTGTTGGCGTCCAAGATCCTCCAAAGCCTTGGAGGCCGTATCCTTTTCTTTATTGGCAAACTCAACCCTCAACTCCAGAGAGTCCATCTGTAGGTCACGTTAGTAATCACTTCAGTGATGATATTTAGGAGCGGGCCTGCCTTGGATTTGAGAGTCTGCTTCTCGGCGTTGAGCTCTTTATTAACCTTCTCCAAATCAGCGATGTTACGTTGGTTGGCTTCGGCTACAACGTCAGCAGACTGAAGACGGGCAAGGGCTTTAGCAAGAGCTTCTTCCAATTCCACGTTGCGTGCTTGCAGAGTGCTCGTCTCCTTCGCCTTGGAAGCAACAACCGCCTCAAGTCCCTGGGCTTGGGTTCGCAGGCGATCGCGGTCACCCTCAACAATTGCAAGCTTCTCACTGAGTACGTCTTTTCTCGACCCGAGCTTGACCGTACGAACCTCGGGCCTTTGTAACTTGAACTTGATACTCCGTGTTTAGCTTGCGTTGTTCTTCTAATTCACGTTTGGTGCTATCTTGCGACGTAATGAGGTCGGACAACGCGCTTTGAAGACCGTCTGCAACTCCTTTGAATTCTTGTGGCAAATTGTTGAGTTTATCCAAGAGAACCTTGTTTTGCGATGCGGTAGTCTCAGTTTGTTCTGCAAGCTTCTTCTGGTCCAGTGTAAAAGCCTCTACAAGATCTTTGACAGCAAGAAGATTGGCGTCGGGTTGGGCTGCAGCCGCAGGCGGTTGGTCGACCTTGTTAATAATATCCTGCTGAAGAGTCCTAAGAGTCTCGAGCTGAGTGCCCACTTGTCCAGGGAGGTCTGCAAGTGAGGTAATGATCTGGCTTTGAGACATAGCAAAAGTAAATTGCTGCTCCTCGACAGCCTTTTGACTGACAGCCAGCTTCTCCTAGTGCAGCGGGTACAGTGTTGAGAGAATCCAGCAGTTGCGAAACGCTCTCGGTGACCCGGGCGGTCACACCATCGATGTTGAAAGCCTTGTCGCGCACGGCAAGACGAGAGTCCAGGCGTTCAACCACAAGATCCGCAACTTGCTCCTTGATCTCGAACGCATCAATGGGGGCAATTGCACGTCGAACTTCAGTGATAAGTTTCATAGTAATAGCATCCGTATCGATGTTCATATCGCTCGCGGAAGGAAGGTGGGGCAGAATCTTATCGGCGATGAGACTAGCAGTTTCACGTTTATCTGACGCAAGGTCGATGAGTTGCGAGATGTGTGGCTTGACGGCTTGTGTCAGATGGTTGGTCAGGAAATCGTAGTCAATGGGATCGTTTTGAAGAGAGTGGATCATCGGCGACAGGACACTGACAAGCTTGTCGACGATGAGATCGTGTTCGCGAGCAGAGGCGTTGAGAGCCACCGCTTCTTGTCGAGCGGAGAGTTCTGAAATTGCTTCAACGACAGCATCGATAGTTCTGCTGCCAAGTTGTTCAATAGTAGGCAAAAGATCCTGAGATGTGTTTGCAGAGTATGTCGACGGGGCCTGCTGAGAATCGCGACTAATCTCCCGCTGGAAGGCTTGAAGCAGTTCCCGTTGGTTGTCTTCCAAAGCCTCTTTGATCATCTGGAAATCCAACTCGCCTCTTGCGTCCATCTGACTGTTCTCCAAAGTGCGAGTAGTCGACTCCTGTAGCTGAGCACGGAAAACTGAGATGACCTCGTTCACCTTTGCTTCGGTTGCCGAGGCATTGGTTTCGCTGGCAGTTTGAAGTTTCCGCGTCAAATGATGGCGTAAATCTACAAACTTATCATCCAACAGTTGGTTGAGAATGTCCTCGATATGATGCAACTCCATGCGAGCAGATAAATCCTGGGCAGCACCAGACATCTCAGAAGGCGACGACGACACCTTGTCATGCAGGGCATCCGGCAGCGATGACCGTCGGCGGGCATGTCGAATAGATCCAAACACATCATCCGCGGCTGGACTTGGCCTCTCGCCAGGATCAGTAACGAGACGACTGCGTGGCCCTTTAAGAGCAATCAACGCAACATCATCATCGTCCATTGACGGCCGATGCATATGCTCGAAAATGTCGCGCGAGCTCATACGCGAGCGCACACTCCTCCTCGTACGGTCGTCATTATTAACCAACGCCTTGAACAACCCAGCCGGCACGGTGTTGCTCGACACTGGATGTTTGAAGTCCAAAGGAATAGGCGCCCGTTTCTGTTTGGGTACGGCGGGAATCACAATCTCTTGTTCATGGCTATTATTTGCCTGTACCGTGCCCGACTCATTAGCTTTGTCTTCCTTCTCACTGCCCGATTCTTCAGGAGCATTATCTGCCGCATCCGCCGACATTCGTGGCATATTATTAGCCACAGCCGAGAACCCAGCAAAAGTAAACGGTTGAGCCCCGGGGTTCAGATCGTGTGGTGCTTGGCCAGAGAGCGAGGATCCTGATCGACGACGACGTATGGCCTGCGGCGAAGAGGTCTCCATCTTCATCGGGAACTTGAACGAAGTGAAGCTATCTCCTTCATCTAGTTCATTAGAAGAATTTGACCCATCGCGGCGTTGCCTCTTCTCCCTACCCTGTACTTTGAAAGGCGTAGATTCGACCGAATGGATCGTCTCCAGGTGGTGGGGTTGCGGGAGGGGGAGTGGTATCGATCGCTCAGGCACAGGCATCTGCGGCGCATTAGCAAGTCGGAAACTGAACCCGGCAGGCTTGAACTCTACAGCAGCTACATTCAGAGGCTTGCCAATTGACGGTAAGCGCGAATGCGTGGGTAACGACGCAGTTGGCATCTGTGTGGGAGGTGTTGAGTTCCCACTGAACGGTTGCCATGAACCTGAATCTCCACGAGCGCCAAACACAAAAGGTTTCGCAAGAGGATTGAGGGACTCTCGTCTGCCTGCTGAGGGATTTGATTGATGATGGAAGGTGGGTTCCAGGAAGCCGCTTGTACCAGATGCATTGCGCGAATGCGCCATAGCAGGATCGTGTATAGAATATTGGCCAGATGTGACCCGAGAATGGGGCAGGGCAGAGAAGACGCCAGTGCGTTCGAGTGCCCTGGCTGATACTCCTCGGTGGTGACACCAATAAATTCCGCTTGTCTTCCCATAACATAGTTCTCCTCGCTGGGATTCGAGATGATATCATCATCTCTATGTGAAGTGAAACCAAGCGTAGTTTCTGGTGGTCGGGGAAAGTTTGGAATGCGGCGAGGTTGATCAATTTGCTGTTGCTGAGCAGCTCTACGGCGCATGCGCCGGTCAACTCGTTGCTGGCGGGCTCTCTCTTCATCTGAAGGATTAGACCACTCGCCAATACTCTGAACATGAAGTATCAGATTCTGTCGTAAAATCCAAGCAATATACTTACCTCTTCGTCAGATGTCTCTAGTCCAAGATATAGATCTTCTGACCCTGTCCATTCTTCGACAGGATCGATATCCAACTGTGGAGGTTCCCTCTGTTCCGGAGGTTCGTTCTCCTTTTCGGCTTCATCGTCTTCATCATCCGCGTCGTCCTCATTGTTCTCTCGTTGTTCGGGTTCTTCTGAAGCATTCTGGAACTGGGCAGTAAAGTTACCACCGACTGAGCGAAGGGAAAGCGCAGCCGATAGTTTTGAAACATGTCGAGAATGCAGTCGACTCTGCGGTACAGTTGTTGTTCCGTCGTCGTATTCCACAAGCTCGCCCTCAGAGCTGTTCTCCAGTTCTAAATCTTCATTAATGTTACCATTGAACTCTTCCTGTTCACTCTCCTCAGCGAGTTCCGCTTGCGCCTCCTCCGACTCCTCTTCTGATTCTTGAGGAGCATCCAAACCAAATCCACGGATGAAGTCAATATGACTCACATTGCCACCAACTGCAGACAAAGGAGGAGGAGGCGCAAAGCTAGGTGCAGTCATTGGTACGCGTCCTTGTGGCGCGTAAATCGCGTCACCAGAAGATTCAGAAATCTGGCTATCGGCGACAGACTCAGAACCCAGGATAGCTTGTGGGCCAAACGGATTGTACTGTGAGGGAGGTGAGGAGAAAAGGGAAGACTGATAGGAGGGAGGTTGAGCTAGAGACATCGTGTGGCCGTGGCGGTTTGTAAGGAAGCGCGATGACCCTCGAGGTGACGGTGATAGGCCAAATGGAGCAGCCCATGGAGGTTGAGGCGATACTGACAAAGAGTTGCCCGCCGAACTGGCTTGCTGAGACTGCTGTAGCTTGTTCAGCTTGAACAATAGGAGAGCTGGATCCGCGGGCGACGATATCTAATGAATCTTGGATTAGACGAGTAGCACCACGTTAATTAGGTGTGTCTACACGACGTACCGAAGCTGCCCGAGCATGGGGTGCATGTATCTGTGGAACAGTACTTCCCGAACCACGTTCTACTCCGAGTTTTTCCAACTTCTCCTCGATAGTTTGTGCTTTAAGCGTATCCCATGCGCGCTATTTAATGGAATTATCAGTCCGAAGCTCGATTTTCGTTATACATCAAGATTGCATCTGCAAAGTTACGCACCTTGCCTGGAAGATACACGTCAATTGAATCGGGCAAGCCAAGTCTCCAAGAGTCTGGTGGATATGACTCCGCGGTATCAATTTCAGCCGCCTTGACTGCGGTCTCTTCAGAGTCGGATTCCTTGGGCAGAGGCGACCGAGCCCACGACGGACGCGTTGTAGGTTCGCCATCTTCACCGACGGGAGTCTCTTTGGGCAAATTGACGATCACCTTCTTTACTTTTGCGGGCGCCGGAGTAGCTGCTGGGGTAATACTTGGACCGACGGCTCCAGGCAAAGGGCTGACCTTTCGTGCTGGACCACCCAAAATCGCCTTCGGAGGACCACCAATGCTTAACTGACGTCGACTACGATTTGGGAAAGGATGTGGAGATGCTTGTGGCTGAGTACCCGGTCCCAATATCATCGACGGTCGAGGAAAGTGAGAGGCGACAGGGGTCATGTAATTGGGTGGGTGGATGCCCGCTGCTGCTAACTGAATGCTTGCATGGTGGGCGTGATGGCCTGGACGTGCGGGTGCCCCAGGGATGCCATTGAAGAAAGACTGCATGGGCGTTTGAAGAGGGTTGGCCATTGGGAAAGCGGGATGGAAACTCTGTTGCAGACTGGTGGGCAGGGCTGGGGAGTATAGAGCCTGGCCTGGCCCACCCGTAGGTTGTTGCATATTAAGATTTTGGACGATATTCAGGCGTGGTAGAGGATCTCTACGCTTATTAGACATGGCGTAGGAATGGAATTAAACGGACAGAATGAGAATTCCAGGGTGATATTTGCTGGTGGCCAGAGTCCTGCTGTGAATAGAGAGGGAGAAAGGTAGCCAGTACGAGAGGATAATGGGTATACTGGACGATATTGTCAAGAGACAACCTGTTGGAAGCTCAGAACAACTGAGTCTAAGAACAAGGTAATACTGTCCTCACCAAAAATCTTTCATCCCTTTCCACGTGTGTCCGTTTCTTCTCACAGGGGCTGGGTCCCTCTCATCAATCCTTTAAATACATCCAAACTATAACTCTTCCAGAACTTGTGATGGATGCATTATACTCTGTGCCACTCGTAGACACAACTGTACCTAAATGATTCCAAGAAGGTGCCATGTTTCGAAGAATTGGCAATTGCTCTGGTTTATACCACAGTTGCATTGTTCGTCGGAAGCGAAGCAACACCATCGGATACTGTTCATTAACAAGCATTACTGAGGCACGTAATCTCTGAAGAGCGTTCGAAACTGCATCTCCTTTCAACCTCACATTATAGCCAAGCAGTCGGATTATGGAGAAGCGTCAGTGATCACCCGCGACCACAGAAACGTCTGATCAATGCTGTATATAGACCCCATACAGACACATTACATCATGTTCGTAGACAAGAACTATCATTTGAAAAGCTTGCATTGGCTTAATGCTCATTCTCCCTATGCTGGAGTCATGGCGGCATATTGTGTTGATGGATCTACAATGGGTATGCGTTCGACCAAAAGCACTCGGGCAGCACCAGAGCCTTGATAGAAATGTAACTGGCTGAACTTGACTCAGCGTACACGGAGAATGAGCTGCTTTCATACAATAGAGACACTCTGAATTAGTGACTATGTGGGCTAAGGATTGAAAGTTATAGAGGAAGTTGGGAGATAGCATCCCCGTTGTTCGGCATAGAAAGCCGATCCGGATGCGAATAGTTGCTCCGAAAGAAATAGTCAATTGTCAAGCAGGTTCGAACCTGTTCGAACCCAACTCGGATCTTCTTGCTCTCTCACATTATCTAGGACCATGTCATCGGCCTTCTCTCGTGCATTACGCACATCGAATGTCTCTCAATTTCACCCTACGACATTAAGAACACTATCACGGAGGAATGCACCTATCTCTCTCAGAGCGTTGAGCTCACTCTCTGCTAATGGAGGCTTGGCCGATATCGACGTGCGTCTACTGCATTTTGTCTTCATATTCTCCTTCCTAAAACATAGACCAGCCTTCAAAGCTCCAAATTACACGAACTGGCAAACCTAAAACTTTGCCAGAATCCTCAGCCTTGAAATTCGGACATACATTTGTGAGTCGATGCTTGTTTGCCGAAATATACCAACAATATTGAGCTTCTTACGTTCAGACTGACCATATGCTTACCATTCCATGGACACAAGAATCAGGATGGGGTGCACCCCAGATTCAACCATGTCGGTTTATTTAATTACACTCCGGATCTATCAATGCACCCATCTCACAGCATTCCCTAGACGGCCCACTTGCCATGGAACCCAGTTCCACCGTGCTACACTACGCACAAACCATATTCGAGGGAATGAAGGCCTACACAGACCCTGAAGGACGCGTCAGAATGTTCAGACCCGATATGAACATGAAACGAATGAATACCAGCGCACACCGTATTGCCCTACCCGTATGTCACCTCTAGTTTCTGCTATTCGGCTTGTACTTAAGGATGTCAAACTCGATAGACCTTTGACGGTGTTGCGCTGCTCGAACTCATCAAAGAACTCATCCGCATGGACAAGCACTGGATTCCCTCGGAGCCAGGACACAGTCTCTATGTGCGACCTACCCTCAGTGAGGCTTGCTTCATACCATCAAGTCCATAAATACCAGCTAAATTCAATTCACAGTTGGCACTCAAAAGGCTATCGGCGTCAGCCCTCCTAATGAGGCGCTTCTTTTCGTTATCCTCAGTCCCGTCGGCTTGTATTACCCCACTGGCTTTAAGCCCATTGCACTCTACGGTACCACAGAATACGTCCGAGCCGCTCCTGGTGGTACGCCCCTTACCTGATTATTGACAAAGCCAAAGCAAATATTAAGACCCACTATGGAATAGGAACCGGTGCATTTAAGCTCGGTGTCAACTACGCCCCTGGCATCCTACCCCAGAAACACGCCGCTGACAAAGGATATGCCCAGAATCTCTGGCTTCACGGTCCCGAGCATTACCTCACAGAAGTCGGCACCATGAATATGTTTGTCGCGTTCCACAAAGAAGGAGGAGGTAAACAATTCGGACTTCCTCATCCACATAACTTCCTCATTCTGACTTGAATTTTCCTCCGACCACTCATCCCCAGGCTATGAGCTCGTCACACCTCCCCTTGACGGCATGATTCTCCCAGGTATCACACGCGACTCCGTCCTTACACTCGCCCGCGAGCACGCATCAGGCGCCAAACCCGTTCCAGGCCTCCCCAAGGACCTCACAGTCTCAGAGCGCCCCGTGACGATGTCCGAAGTCAAGGAAGCTTCTGAGTCTGGAAGACTCGCAGAGCTCTTCGGTGCCGGTACGTTAACGTTTCTTCTTCGCTTCTCTTTCCTAGAATTATGGTCATACTCCCAAACATATTTGAATTCTCTAATTTTCGATTCAAATAGGTACTGCCGCTATCATCAGCCCCGTAAACCGCATCGGCTACTTGGGTGAAGACGTCCACATCCCAGTTGGCGAAGACGGTATGGGCCCTCTTTCACGCCACATCTGGGCCGAATTGGTTGGCCGTCAAACCGGAAAAATCCCCAGCGACTGGAGCATCCTCCTCTAAATGCTAGTAGTCCCATCTGCTACACATCCTAACGGGATCTGATCCACATCACTCTCATCCATCTATCTACGGGCATTCTGATGATTTTATTTCGATCTACTCTGCTGATTAACTTTGCCCTGATTTTTTACTTATTTTGGTTTTATATTCGAAAGAAAGAGATCTATAGGATGGTTATTTTCATTGGCACTTCATCTTGGTTTTGTAATTCATTGGTCTGTGCTTCTAGAATTCTTAGACCTCTTGCGCACTTGAGAGCCTTAGTTATACTTACTTTGCAAAATTGTAGAGTCTGCTGCTTCAAAAGGAAAAGACAGCAATGTGGTCAAGTTCATGACGCACAGGAAGTGAAACATTGAAAGCCGCCTCGAAAAAAAAATAGGTATTACAAAGATTGTATTGCATAGAAAAAAGAAAAAGGGAGGTGAAGTTGAGTTGAAGAAAAGGAGAAAGAAAACATCGAATAGAATGACCGCAAACACCTTCTACAGCAGACCCATGCCATCTTCGTCGTCCCCTCCTCCCCACCCACTGGCAACGATCTCTTCCTCCTGCAAATGAGTCGCATGAGTTTCAGGGGACCGAGGTGCATCGTGGTCGTGTTCGATGCTATGACTCGCAGTAGGTGTCCCACCACTAGGCTCGCTAGGAAGCACTTTGCTCGTCTGCGTTGGTGTCATGTTGGTGTTACCGTCTTTTCCGGTATACCACGAAATTTGAACCGACCCGACTATAGGAATATTGGCACCTTTCGCAAGCCCCTGCATCATGAAGATATATCAATAATATGATCGGCAATGGAGAAAAAAAAATAGCAATTACCGCTTCTGCCCCTGGTCTTGATTTAAACGACACAATGTACGATGTCCTACCAGCGCCGTCAGAAGGCTCAATGGATTCCAGCTGACCCGTGGTCTAAACCAATCAACAAAAAGATTTAGAAAACGCCGATCCAAGAGCAAAGTATAAAATAAGGAAGACCACGAACCTCGTACCAATCCCTCAACGCTTGAAAGTTATCTTCACGCACGCCTTTCACAAGCAACTTCTTGGGACGATTGTCCAACTTCATACTTGTACGAGGAGGACCACCCCGCATAACGGCCCCACGGAAGTAACTCCGAGGAGCACCCCTTCCCCGTCCACGATACCCTCTAAAAGCCGTTGAAGATGAAGGTAACGCGGAGTCCAATCCTAAGCTCGCAGCCTGAGTAAGATAAAATACACGCATAAGTCACGAATCAAAGGAAATAAAACATTTGAAAGATAGTACGCGCCTCCGCCTTGAGTTTCTCCAATTTTGCTTTCAGATTTTCCGTACTCTCCCCGGCCTGTTCGCCCGTACCCGCACCATTACCCATATCCAACTCCTTATCCAACCGCTCACGTTCCAATTTTTCACGCTCAGTGGTAGGATTCACAGGCTTCTTGGTCGCCATATTCGCAGAAGCACCAGCAGTACTACTCGACCCAGCCGACGTCGATGCCGAAGGTAAAGACGAAGCGATCGACGCCTTCAACGCGGTCATTTCTTCATCAATCTTCCTCAACCGCGCCATAATTCCTTTTTTTCTCTTCCGAAGGCGCGGTGGAATAGGAAGCAATCAACGCATTTTGCTCAGCTATCGTCTGCTCAAGAAGTTGCCGTTTTTCTTCTATGGCAGAGGCCGCCACCGAGGAAGTTCCCGGTGTTACAGACGCTTTACGCAGCGCGACGCTCGCCGTTGTTAGTGTTGTAGATGATGCTGTGGCAGAAGCTGGCGTTGACGTAGAAGCAGGTCCAGATGCTGCAGGCTGCTGAGGAGCGGGAGATGCCGATTTCGAAGCCATATTCGCAACAAGCGGAGCAGATGCAGCCAACATCCTCTGTCCAACCTGTCCGTGTCCCTCCATCGGACGATGCCAGAAAACCTTCACAAACCGATTCCCAAACACCGCATCCTCCGATTTCCACGCAGCATGCGCCTCATCGTGGTTCGAAAAACTCACCAGCGCCTTCGCATTGGAAGTATCGATCGCCACGTTCGTCACAGTCCCAAAGCGCTTAAACCAGTCGTTCACGCCTTCTAGCGACAGCTTGTCTTCAGGAATCTTTTCGACAACCAGTGTTTTGTCGTTCCGTTTTTCTGGGCGGAAATTGTGAACTTCGCCCCCAAAGGTTCCTCGTCCTCTTCCGCCCGGCCCACCTCTACCACCTCGGTATTGCCCTTGGCCACGGCCCAGTGTCGGTGGACGCATACCGGGCATATGCGCGCCATTATCTACATCCATGCCTATATTTGACTGATACTGCCCATTCATGGTAGCCATCATGGGGTTATACCCACCTCCGAGATGAGGCAAGTTAATTGGTGGGGTTTGATCATTTGCCTGCTGCATGTCAATGTCCCCGTGAGGTAGAGGTTCAGTGGGCGGCACATCAGGAGGGACAACAGGTGTTAGATCCTGTATCACAGGAAGCTCTCCCGACGCGTTCATGGGATGAACCACCCTGCTTCCATCTTCCTGCTGTATTCTGGGCAATAAAGGTGCCCGCTGGTGTTGCTGACGCCCGCCCATCGGCCGCATATCCATCCTCGCTTCATGTGGGTCGTAGGCAGCACCTTGCATGAAGGGCATGCCACTGGCGCTGCCGGGGAACATGGGCATGAAAGGCATACCAACACCAGGGAACAATTGTCCTGGGACGACAGCATCGTCTCCGTGACTGTATTTGCACGTCGCGCCACGCGCACAGTAGCCATTATCTAGCCATATGATATAAGTGAAATGAAGATGTATACCAGAAAGAAAAGTAACACACTGTGATAATCTCGACACACGCCTCGCTTTTGATCTGGTGGTTGGTATCCCTGTGGTCTCCTGCCGTTCATGAGCCCCATACCGTTCATGCCATTCATCCCGTTCATACCCATTGCAACCATCTGCCCAGGATATCCCCTATGCCCATCCCCATCCCCCGTTGCCGAACCTATCGACTTGCGGGCGGCCCCACCCTCCGGAGGACTGAGGACCCATACGGCCATCTCCTCCTCCATTGCCATACCGCGAGAACTGGCCATCGGTA
This sequence comes from Psilocybe azurescens, assembly GCA_023853785.1. NCBI lineage: Eukaryota > Fungi > Basidiomycota > Agaricomycetes > Agaricales > Agrocybaceae > Psilocybe > Psilocybe azurescens. The sequence goes on along the minus strand of JAJIRX010000718.1, from coordinate 66,318 downwards.
TTTAGCCGTGGGCCCTTAGCAGGCGGTCTCCCATCCCGCTCGTCGTCGGCCGTACTCCGCTTGCGTATTCTTTCTGAAGGAGACGGCAGCAGGGCGTCTAGTGGGATTGGGATTCCACTATCAAGTGGTTTTGGGGATGACGAAATAGCACTATAGGGCATATACGATTTTGTTCGGATGACAGTAAACAGCGTGTCGACAAACGAGCTGCATTCTGCTTGGAAAACAGTAAGAATATAAAGCCATCTCTTTGCTGTTCGTTTGAGCAACCCAGACTGACCTTTTTCTAGAAATTCGTCGAGCTGTGCAGCAAGCTCTTCTCGCATCTCGTTTTCGGGGACATTATGTTGCAATAAAGCAAGAATATAATCAGCCAAAGCTCCTGGCTCCGCATCGCATCTAAATGAAAGGACGTATGGATTTAGTAAGGAACAGCAAAAATCAAACAATAAATAAACGAACATGGGTTCAAGGGTCCTGACTAGCCATGGTTTGAGATGAGAGGCGGATTCTGGATCGAGGACCATAGGATATAATGAGATATAGAAATCCGAGCAAAAAATGGTGATCCTGAAAGTCGGAAGAATGTACTGTGCAAGAGTCAAGCCTTGCTGCCGCTGTTCCAGTGTTCCACCAACCTAAGTGTGAGCCATAAAACGTGATTGGTCAGCTTCCCGATTAGGTATATGAAGTCACCAAAACCTCCAATTCCCTCTTTTTGTTGTCTCCGTCTTCAGTGTAGCAGCTTATTGTTTGGAAAAGGTGAACTAATCAGCTTGGATGACCGGGGACTCAGTCAATCCGTCGCCTCTTGACCAGGAATGCCCAATATCAGCTAATTCACCTAAAATCGTGCGGTATGTACTATATTCCGACTTTCGTTGAATAGAGATCTATTCTATTCAAGGGCATTCAATGTATTAGAATGGACACACAACGCCTTGCCATTGCCTTTTCGAACCAATTACACGCATTAACGTGGTTGAAGCAACGAGAGAAACACCGTGGTCATTCTGTAATGTCTGTCATGTTATGGTGGGCAGTTAGTGACTAAAACTAAATTATAGTCATAGTTACTGGTAGTTATCCAACTGTACCGGGATGTTTTTGTTAGGCAATCTTCTCCCGATAACAGTTCAAATCACCAAGTGACCTCCGACCGCATAAAATCATTTCGTGTGCTACAGGTCAACAGCCCTGTCAGCCCAGGACGAGTGATATACACCTTTCATAAAATGCTGAGTCGGAGAGCCAGGAGCCTAGAGCGCAAACCAGGATATCACCTATATATTCTCGAGATGTCCCCATTTCGTATATACATATTTGTTCTGTTCCTCTTATGTACGTACACCAGTTGGGATCTTTCTCTTTTTGTCTCTACGGTGCTTTAGCCGTCTAAATTTTCAGTGTGTTCGTGGGCATACAACAAGCTATCGTAGCGTTAGCGAGGTGCGGCTTGTATAAACTTAGTGGCATTAGAGCTCAGCGGTGTCCGAGGGGTGCATAAGAGTGCATAGTATACCTGCATAACTTAAAGACGGTGTACTCGCTCTGAAGCTGATCATAAGAAATTGTCACAGCAGGAAGTTGATTTGCTTGCTTGCTCAGTCTGCATCTTAAAAATAATTTGGGTGATGTATTCGGTGACAGACAAGTACTGAAGTATACAGAAGGCGGAAAACAAAAGTAGATATTTCGAAGATAGCAGGCTGGCAAGCTTGCACGTAGACAAAGAGATTATGCGGGCAACCTCCATGGGGCTGCGGTAAAATCTAGTGAAAAAAGTGTGGTGGGCGGCCCTCGAAGAACATCGAATACTTGGCGATATATATATCCAGAGACCAACCGATCGCTAAATTTTTTGGCGAACGTGCGCTGTCAACTATGATTCTAGGACCACAATAATACAAGGAAAAGACCACAAATCGTGAAGTGATAATTGTCTGTGAATAAAGATCCAAGCGCAAAAACAGGGGTATCAGCATACATTTAACGCATAAATTCACATACCAGCAGAATCCTCTTGCAAAAAATCTCGAGTCTTATATGCCCTGAGTTAGGCATACAAATCCGTTCGCGCACACTGCGAAAGCCCAATTCTCCGAAAATTCTACATGTCCACCAGGTTTTCCATCATAGCAGTTCCCGAGTCAGAGTCAAGAGTTCCCGAGTCAGCTTTTGACTCGGGAACTTGACCACCTGTGACCTTGTCGTGAGAAAAGATACATGGGTCGTATGGCACATGCGTCGAGCGACGATTCGCATCATGATTGTCGATGACAGCGAGAAACAAGACAACAGGCGTGATGTTGGACCCTTGATGACCATGATGGAATGACAAAGGTTGGCCAGTTGGTCAGCATGAGGGAGTCATACGGCCGATACCGGAAAACTATTGTCAGTGAGATGGAACTAGGTGTTCGGAAATCGGGTGACGAGCAAAGTGAACCATAGGCATAGCATTCATCGACAGTGAGTAGGACTGCCATGGTAGCATTGCGAACGTGAGGAGAGGCGAAGGAAGGTCATTATACTGTTATAATAGTGTTGACCAGGAGGGACATGGATAAAGGGTAGAATCGGACCTTTGAAGAGTCAAGTAATGCACGACGGTATATAGGTTGATATACCAATGTAGTCCAAGCGTTGAGAGGTTTCCAGAGTATGAGAGGACGAGAAATAGTACATCGAAAAGATGACTGTGGAGGGAAGAAGGAGAAATAGGACGGGAATGGAAAGGGAATGAAGAAAGAAGGATGAGGGGGAGGAAAGAAAGTGGTGGAGTTATATGGTTGAGGCTTTTATAGAGTGACTGCGTCGTTTTTGATGTGATGAGGCCTTTAAGCGTCACGCATTTCTGCCATTGGTCAATTGCTAATTCATGGGACCCCAGTCACCTTGAGGCATTTTCCCGAGTCTTGTCCTTAAAAAATATTTTACTGTAGCTTGCCACTTCCGATAACTATTAGTATTACCTCAGTCTCTAACTACTTTTTGCTTTCTAAACCAGGCAGACTAAACATCTGTGAAAGTCACAACCAATTCAGAGACTTGAGCAATAAGTAACATGTAGGCTTTTACTTACCTCAAAGACTGATTCTGTGACGATCCGGTACATTCCTTGCTTACTGATTATCTATCTCTTTAATCTTATCGTTTCGACTCCACTCCGTTTCGTCCCCTAACACATGACTTCGTCTCTTATCCCTGAAACCTTCCTTTACTAGATACCCTATTTATTATCCTCAGCCACAAACCCTTTTACCTAGTTCTAGACCTCTCCTCTACAGTATAAATACAGACCGTGTAGTAGCTACAATCCCCAGTGAATAACCAGCTCTTATACCTGTCTATACCAGCTAAAGCTTCACTACCCAAACCTTTATCCGTGTGGCAGAACGAAACTATCGCCGCTCCCGCAGTCACGATAGTCACTTCTGTCACAGATTCTGAGGGCACTCCCCACCCCTCACACCTTCAACGCGGTTGTCCATCCTTGTCCCAAGCATCACACCAATGACCGCCCCACTTTCTTCATCAACAATAGGACCACCGCTCGACCCAGCCGTCGGAAGAGGAGTAAAGAGCAAATGCGACAGTGCATCATAAGTGCCGGGCTATTCTATTCGTCTTACTTTGTCCTCACAAGTCCAGCACCAGTGGCACTCACCTCCGTTTCGCGTCCTGCAAAGTCGCGATATCCCAGAACCTTTCCATGATGCCACTTACCCCAAGTCCCTCCAATCCATGGCATCCATCCGCTATCATCTGGTTTCTCCTGCGCTACGAAGTGCGCTCGAATAGCCGTGTCTTTATGAGCCGGATAAGGAGAAATAGGCAAGCTATTTATCGCATCAACGGGCAGTGGACAAGACAGCAGAATCAAATCCGATCGAGGAAGTGCCGAAACAACTCGAGAAACGGGGTACACTTCAACTGAGGGGCCAGATCCAGTAACAATAAATGAACCTGTGTACTTCTTCGATGTTGCAGAAGCAGACGCCAACAACGGTGACTGTCGAATCTATCCATTCCTCCATGATAAGACACCATGGTGCTAATTAAGCCGTGCAACTCACCTCCTCCAATGTATGAGCACATGTTATGATAATTGTTTCGCCCTTTGATTTACTATCTTCAATATTGAGCGCAAACCCTGACGAGAGCGTTATCTTATGCTCCGACCCAACCTGCGCGCAATGTGCAACCGTGACCACATTCTTACAGCTATCAGTTGCATTTGCGAAATCTGGTCGTCGACTCTCGGAAGGTCTTGATTCATATGGCAGGGAAAGGTCCAAAACCGTTCCCGAAGTATTGATATACTCTTTTATGATCTTCGTAAGAGTTGTGCGTCCAGGCTTGGAGGTTGCCTGAAGGATTCGATAATCCAGTAAGGGTGGAACTGTCTCTGGGAATTCCTTGCGAAGAGGTTCAGGGAACGGAGGTTGTGCGATTATCGAAGATGAAACTGTGGCGAGGCATCTCTTTCGAGAAACTTGAAAGAAACTGGATTTTAATATCACCTGCCCACCGAAATTCTTCGAGCGTAGCGATGAAAGGTGCCTATGCATCGCGTTCTCAAGTTGAGTTCTATGTGGTGATTTTTGTGGTTAGACTCTCAGTAGTCGCGCCTTAGCGAGACCTCGTCGATCCTAATGACGTCAAGATCCAAAGTCAACGTTTAATAGTGATATTCACTACAGATGATACTTGTTGTCACCTTTCGCGTTGTTTAGTCACTCCCAAAGAATAGCGGAAGAGTTTCAAATGCTTTATCAATACTTCAGTACGTAGTGACGTTGTGAGGTCGAGTGGATTCTTGGAAATCACTGAGCTTCAATTCCAAATATAGAATATCCGCGTTGTTGAGCCGAGAAAAACATGAATGATATTAGAGTAGTTTTATAGACCACACCCAACTAGCCCTTTCCAACATATCTTTGCTTCTCATAATCCGTCCACAAAGCCTTCAAAGTCGCCTTTCCACCAGCATCAAGCGCAGAAATCATCAGCGAATCCCGGCTGTGCTCGCTGACCATCCCACAAAGCGCAAACATCCCAGGCTGGAGCTCCTTCCTCACTTCCAACGGCAGTACACAAAGCGGGTCGTTCATAGCCTCAATGTACGCCTCCAGCACATATGCAGCGTGCTTGGAGAAGGGCTTCGCAAGTGATTCCGCTTTCTGCGGCTCCGCAGACGCAGATGCAAGGAAGCGCACCGTCGTTTTCGTATTCAAACTTTCGAGCAGCCGTCCCAGCATCTTGGCCTCTTCTGAGCCCAAGGGATGCGTAGCGCTGACCCATCTTGGTTGGGTAGCCATGACGAGAGCCGTCTGTTTCGCACCGAGATGCGAACGACAGGCGCGGGTACACAATATGAGTTGTCGTAAAATCATGCCAAGGTGAGGAAGGGCATGACCGACGAGGTCTCGTCGAAGCCGGATGAGGGAGCTAATAATTGAAACTATCTTGTGGAAGATAGTCGCTTCAGTGCCCGCATCGTGTTCTTGGGAGGGAGCCAGATGTTTGAACAGAAGCAGCCAGACCCCAGTGGTATCTACTGAGCGTAAAGCTGCTTGCTATAAGGTGTAAGTTTAAGCAGTGAAGCCTTTTTACATAAACGTTGGTTGTCCATACCTGGTCTGAACAATGCTGGGATATTAATTCCAAAACCTGTAGCCGCAGTTCTATAGGACCTTGAATGAAGACAGAGTTTTCATTAAAGATGTTTAAGCAACGCGTGGTGAACTTTTGCACATGAACCAGAGAATCTTAGGAGGCGGTAAATTTATCAGCGGCCACAAAAAGTGAAAAAACACCGGTACACTCACGGGTTGGATGCTCATGAAGCATGATCGACGCCAGATGAATCAAATGTAGAAGATAACTAGGCGACAGCAGCTGTAGGTCGGAGGAAAGCGAGTCGGAAATAAGAGACAGCATGTAGACATAATCTGAAATCTCCATCTTTCTGCAGTGTCTGACTAAATGTAAATCCATGCTCTTTCGACCTAAACACCCATTTAATGACAATTCCTTGATAATGTTTTAAGAAACTTACTAGATGAGGGGCTGAGGATATCACAGAAAAGAGATGTAGATAGCGAAAATGACATCAAGATGTGCTGCATGTTCTACTGCGGGACGAGATCCAATTTCTTGCAAAAGAACAGCGAAGGCATTAGAGCAAAGGTCGTCCAGCCCGCTGCTTTGATCACGAGTTTCTTGCTTCATATATTTCACCAAACTAGCTGTGATCTTCTCACCAATCACGGGTCCAGCTTGAACTATATTGGTCAAATCAGCCACATTCTCAAAGGACACAACAACTTAGGGTCCGACCTGTATGTCCGCTGGCAGCTAGCCACTTTCCCGCAAGCAAAGCAAGCTGTACCATCCAGATACAAGGCCGGAAAGTGTTCTGATATCCTCGCTTGAAATATCTTTCTCATAAATAGAACCAATTTTTGGGATTAATGACGAAGATAATTGAGCATGGATGTTTGCCAGGGCGGCAAGTATTTCTTCCGACAAGCTATTTGACCAACGACATGAGCAAGTAGTCCAGACCGAAACGAGAAAAGGCCAACTCATTTGATGGGAATTCCCGCTCCAGAAGATTTACGATAGAGATGAAACTGGAGGATTGAACGATCGATGAAGTATCGAAGATCTCAGGAGTAAACGTCACGAGAACTTCCAAGATTGACTGCGAGCCATTATTTTTCAGCCCCTTCAACATTTTCCTAGGAACGGTAACTAGTAAGATGAGGCGAACACGCTGCAGTTTCTTAAACTCACGAAAAGTAAATTTCCACCAGATCAAGAGTAGCCTTGATAAAATCGGTTGAAAGATCTGCGCCAACGGATACTGGTTGCAACAAATGAAGCAAATATTCCGAAGATTCCTGGTTCTGCAAAGGGAGTAATCAGTATCCAGAATGGAAAATGAAATCAGAAAGATCTACTGAATCTTGCGCGACAGAGCCACAGTAGATGTAGGCTCGTTTTAAGAAGACGCGAACGACTGTCAGAGTATCAACTGCCTTTGAATCGTTTCCAGATAACATGCGACTGATGGCAAAATCCACTGCCAAGGGCCCGCTTTATCAAATCGTTCAACAACTTCCAGGAGAAATATTCCATCGGGAATAACAACAGATAGCGGTATATTGACACCTTGTCAAGCAATGATGTCGATTTTAATTTTTTGGAATTGGTAGGATCCAGGAATGCGGTCTTTTGTCGAGAAGGTTGGAAAAGACGGCTATAAACGGGTTTCAATTGTTTGTATGAGATTTTTTGGAATAGGTAACTCACTTCGAATATTCCGGAACTCCCAGAATTGAGCGGAATGTAAAACTCCCAAGAGAACGTCTTCTGGTTTCATTTGTTGTCTTGAGGTACTTGAAGGAATGATGTTGATGGACATGATGATTTTGAGTAGTTTCTCAATCTGTTCCGGAGATGCCAAACGACTGAGATGAAGGTCAGAAATACGTCTACATTTCAACAGGACCGTACCACTCACTCGATTACTGGAAACCATCTTTCAATCAACATGTGCAACAAGGCAAGAGATGATTCAGCTCTTCCGGGCTCTCCCTTCGTCAGATGATGACTATGGCCAGACCACTGGATATCAGCAGGAGTGAAGTGGCTTGAAAGGTATTGAATAAGTCGTTCAATGAGTTCTTCATGATCCAAGGGATTCCCAATGGACAGATTGTATAAAATATTTCGATACTGAAATTAGGTAAAAATCACATTACAATCGTAATACTGGCAGAGACACGTACTAGTTCGAGAACCAATTCTGGCAAAAGTTCTTCATTGACGGTCGAGTCGACCACTCTTTTGTCCAATTTTTCATCGTGCAAAGGAAGAAGGGACAAATTTCTTGAGACATTGAGAGCGTAAAGTAAGCGAAGGTTGGCCGTGATTGTAACTTCTGCACTCCATATGTCCTCACCACTTTGGTTCTTGATGACTTTAATCGATTTCGCAATTGAATGGTGGAGGAATCCTGATCTGAAATCATTGAGTAATCGCTGGACCTCTTCCAGCGTATCCGCTGAAATAGATGGTACAGGCAGCGAAGACAGGACAACCGAAACAAGCCGACATATCAAAGAATATGTTACGGCCAAATTATCGGAATAACCCCCAACGTCCGCCACCGTCTTCCGCTTTTTTCGCGGTCCTTCTGCAGGATCGGTGTCCTTTCGAGGGGTGTCATTGTGGAAGCTTTCCCACTTAGTTTTGACACGGTCGAGCACGAAATTCAATGTCGGTAAACACTGATTTTCGGTTAGGAATATGTACAAAGCCTTTGAAAGTCGACCCAAATAAAGGGTATGCATTATAGGACTTGAAAGAAACAGTTGATATCGCTCTCGGGGTCCATTCGGATATGATGTCTCGCTCGAAAGGGAAGAAAAGAGATCTTGCACAAGGGTTCCCATAGTCCTTGTCTTTGTGTGATAAGTGATTAAGATATCCAGAAAGACAAAGTACTCTTCGCTCGGTGAAGGAATCTATCAGGCAGTGTCAGTATATGCAGGATGAAACTATCAACAAATGCATACTTGAAGGAAAAGAGGTAGTATGCGAGAGGCAAAAGGGATTACGATATCGTAATCAATACGGGCAATCGTCGAGAGGCATTGGACAGCAATCGCAGTGCATTCAATCCGATCATCTGTTTACACAAAATAAGACAGATGTTTTGTCGGAATGAAGTGGATTTTACCTTGCCAAGCGTCGTTCAAGGCAATAATGATAAGTTCGAGGATTTCGTTGAATCTCATTTGAGCTTCTATCTGCGTTCGATCGAAAATATTTTCCTCATCAATCGTATTTAGAAGGGCAAGCCTTGTTCTCCACGCTTGCTGGTCTTGATGTACATTGTCCACCAAAAGAGTAAGGCCATGAAGAACCGTAGACCAGAGGCATGGAATTCCTCCAAAGCTGCCCCTGGTTGCGACTGAGATCCTTGACTGAAAAGCGCTCCTCGGTTTCTCTTCATCGCAGAGATGTAGTATGCGAAAATGTCAGGTATGATTCCGAAGACAATCTCCCTGTCGACTTTGACTAGATTGCGCAACCGTTCCACGAGCGGATTTTCGGCCTTGGAATCATGGCTTTGACGCAAAATGTCAAGATTGAAAAGTGTCTCTATGCCAGCTTCAAAGACAGCATTCTTGAGGGAGTTTTCGTCTTGTGCTCCGATCAACGCAAGACTTTGAATCCAAAGATTGAGATAGGATTGTAAAAACAATTGATATAGCTGCACATACGAATAGCTTTCGGTGAAATACACGACATATAATAAACTGAAGCGAAGGCACCTTTTTTTTGTTGGACGAATTAGCCAATGAGTTACGATACGAAGCAGACACTGTCCGGCCTATCGCCACGATTCCGTCATTCGCCAGAACCGATGAAAGACTGCATAGAAGAGCTCCAAAGCATTCCTGTAAGTTCTCCGTAGGCATCCTCTGCACCGCAATAGGCCATATTGCGACGAAGCAAGTGCTAACAAGCCTTGCGAGTGTGCTCTGGTGAGCTTCGTCGACTTTATTGAACGCGGTCAAAAAAAGACACCAGGATGGGACTAAGAGGGAGGCGGTGCAGCAACGGCGTTAGCCAGGCATTTAATGAGCGTGGTTCTGATATTTTAGCGGTAGCATCTTGGGTGCTTATGAGGGATGCGACAAGCTCCCAATAGCGGGTGTCAAAGATAGGATTCAAAGTTCTGATTACACATAATAAGTCGATGAATCGGAAGAATGAAAGTTCTGTTACGCACACCTCTTTCCCTTTGTCCTTGACTAACTTTGTGAGTACCCAATCTGCAATAACTTCTGCCTTGCTGGGCACATAAAAAGATGTGTTGTTCCACGCCTCTTGAACAATTTGAATCTTCAACGGACCGCCTGCGACTGGTGGATCCGATGCAGACTTCAGTGCACGTACAAAGTCCTGCGAGGACGTAAAGGCGGGTGTCTGGGTTTGTGCAGACATCCTCAGAAGTGAGGCATATGTGAATGGAGTCTTGAGTCCAAGCTCAAGACTTGCAACTTTTTCGCGTGCATCAAGCGTGAAAACCTAACCATAGATTTAGGTTCTGGTTGTTCATTCTGAACTTACTACTACTTCTACCGACCAGCAGCTATCAAGGAGGGCTATGTCTGAAATTTTATTATATCACTCAGTGCTTTCAGTGCGTCAATCTCTCCCTGTTTAATACATCACAAGGTCCCTCATCAATCCGCAAAAGGGCTAGTCTAGTCTTATTCTATCAAGCCATGTCATTGTCGACCCAGCCATTCCTCAGATTCTGTGCACCTTGTACCGGCGTTTCGAGTATGATTGCTCTATCTATGACCTCAGGAGACGCGATCTCTCGACAAACCTTTGAAAATGCTCCCTTCTTCGATTTAAGGGCCACGCAAATGATCTGAGCTTTTAGGATGGCTGTTAATCCGGATACTGTTTTTCTAGGTCTTGTTGGCTCACATCTGTTGACTCAACTAGATCATTTTAATTTTCAAAAGCCCTTCCAATGGGGAGCCCAAGGACAGGAAATTGGAATGGCGCATACGGCGACCTGTCTGAGCTTGTGTATGTCCTCAGAAGAGCTGCATAGTTGGTGCCATATTGCGGTATTGTGTTTTCCGACATCCATCATTGCTCTTTGTCTACTTTTGTCTTGGGAAGTCTTGGGCGACTTCCAAAGGGTCGACCTGTCATCTAATTTTCTGTAAGGTATAAAAGCTCATGGCCCCTCGCAGCTATGGTACCGATTAATAGTTCCTTCGCATCCATAAACATTACAAGAAATATCTCTCTTCGTTCCGAAAATACTGCCTGCTACCAAGCCTGACCACTATCGAGTTCTGTCTTCCCGTGCCGGTGTCCATTTCTCCCCACTGCAGCTTGGAGCAATGAATATCGGCGACAAATGGGAGGCTATCGGTGTGGGTGGTATGGACAAAGAATCTAGCTTCAAGCCACTCGATGCATATTATGACAATGGTGGAAATTTCATCAACACAGCCAACAGTTAGTGAGTTGCGGCGCACATTCAGACTATTCATGCATATCAATTGGCATTTTGTTTAGCCAAGATGAGAGTCCTGATAATTCATAGGAGAGTGGACTGAAAAACGAGGCATCTGTGATCAGCTTTTCATTGCAACAACGGTTGACATTGATGTTATGCAGTCAACACTTGAGTTCTCTGACCATCATTTGACATCTGTAGTTTCTCCACTTGCTGGAAGGATCGCAATGACTCGGTCCAACAAAAAGTCATGTATACCGGTAACAGTGTCAAATCTCTATACATCTCCGTGCAAGCATCTCTCAAGAAGCTTCGAACAGAGTACATTGACCTTTTATACCTTCATTGACGGGATTGGGATAGCATTGAAGAAGTCATGCAGTCCCTCCACGGCCTAGTCCTCCAGCGAAAGGTCTTATATCTTGTACGTGGCCTGGGTTTAGTCTGTAAAAATTCCAGGATAACATTTGGATTTGCAGGGTATCTCTGACTCACCTGCATGAGTTGTGCCAACCAGTATGCCAGGGATCATGCACCCACACCATTTGTCGTCTACCATAGCTTGTGGAATATAATGAACCGTTCCTTTGAACGTGAGATTACTCTTATGGCCAGGTCTGAAGGTATATCATCTGGACTTTGTTCCCAATTTCGAGTAAACTGATGAGTAAAATAGGCATAGCACTTGCCCCTTGGAATGCGCTTGCAGGTGGAAGGTTACGAACAGACAAAGAAGAAGAGAAACGGTGTAAATACAGGAGAGAATGGAAGAATGATCCTAGAAACACCTGTGAACGCACAGAGAAAGAAAAACTTGTGCGCAAAGCTCTCGGAAAAGTGGCCGCAAAGCTGGGACCAAGCAGATAAGATCAGGTATGTAATCGCTTCCTCGAACACAACAGTCTCAACTAGCTGATATCTTTGCAGTTGCGCTTGCGTATTTGCTACAGAAGATAGTATATGTATTTCCTATCATTAGAGGTCGAAAAGTCGAGCGCATATGTTAGCTAATATCAAGGCCCTGGACCTCACTTTAACGAACGAACACATATCAAATTCTTGGAGGGTGTTATGGAGTTCGATCCAGCTTTCTCCTCGACTTTCATTATAAGTCCTTTTTAGGTTGTGGTCCAAATTGAATTATCGCAAATTTCATGTTGCAGGGGAGCGGCAGCGACACTTCAGAATAGCTCAAACTCTTTTCCACTTTTGGCCCGCGCCCATCCATTCGTCAAGTCTGATTCGACAAACCGATACATACCTTTCCTGTCTGTTGAATTGATAATGTTATCCGAGTAGCGTTTATGAGCTTGATTGTAACTGAAATATGTTCATTTTAGAAGTGGGGTATGTAATTATGCCAGTCTATTTCCAGGAGTGCCTTTGGAGACAAGTTTCTTAACAGGACGAACGATTCTAATAGAAGTATCAAACGAGCAGGGATATATGAGAAAAATAGAAGAACTATTACTGTAGTAGAAGAGAGGAATATAATAGTTGAAATCACCCAGAGAAATCTACCCCAATGGATCGTGAAGGAGCAAGGCTCTCCTGTGCGGATCCTCCCAGGCCCATTGGAATCGATAGCACAAGAAGAGCGGAAGGCACTAACGCAATGCATATCGATAAAGCTTGCCACATATAGGACTCGGCTTGTGTTGGAAACTCGAAGCGCCATGCTATGCAGTGCAATCCGCCGAAGGTACTCGTAGTGATGAAGAAGGTAGTGAACATAAGAAAGCTGTGGTTGCCTTTAAGTTTGGGAGAATAGAAAGTGCCTACTCTATTTTGTCCCGGGGGTAAAGGTTGGCTGCCCGAAACGTTAAGATTGAATAGATAGAAAATCAGCAACGATACTGCAAATAGTGGGAGTACTATGAGTGAAATAATTGGGAGGAGGATCAGATAAGCAAAGATCCAGTAAAGTACCACGAGTACCACGGGATAGGACTTGACGTGATTGTCCCAATCGATTCTGCATTGTCTTATAAATGGCGCCAGGTCTTTCGTGGACTTGAGGAAGCGTCGGAAAGCGCTGTAACCGAGATATAGGACCAGACTACAAGCAGGGAAAGACTAGTCAGATAAATTGTGTTGATTTCAAGTTCTTAGACGATGAACTCACAGTTTCGCGAGCAGCATAGGTTTGACCTTCGTCTTCGACCAATGACAGGTTGGACTCCTCACCTAAAGCCTCTGCAATATCTCTCGCAGCAACTTCAGGATCCTCAATCACTTCAGCCCTTTTTAATTCGTATTTATGCACGTAATTGGATTCTGGTTTCAGAAATACTGGTATGCGGCGCTGTACGTCTAGAGGCTTATGCCACCAGAAGAAGTACATTGCACCATTGAGACTGCAAAATGCAAGAGTGACGATCTCGAGTTCGGTGATGGAAAGACCTTGCACACCGCGAGCAATGCATTGGATTATGAACCACAGTGTCTGAATTATGACTAGGCCTTTCGCAAGTGCGTCGCTTTTACTTTTGTCTTCTATATCTTCTTTCGTCAATGTAGGAAATTCGATTTCGTCCGAGGCAGTGAGTTCTTCAAGGATGTCGCAGGAGAGTGTTCCCATGTCTTCACTGCCCTTCATGAGTACGAACCCTCCCATTATGAGAAAGTACCCATGTGTCATTGTCCAGCCACGATCTGGTAGACAGTAAAAATATGAATATTATATTTACAATTATCAAAGATTATACCACAAGTACCACTCATAGGCACGACATTCAATAAACATACCTTTATATTTATTTGATTCTTCTCGTGCGGCTAGCCACTGCCTCACGGAAAAAAGCAGGACCACCTCCGGTCCAATGAGCGCTGTAAACATGAGCTTCAACCGACTGAAGAGTGTCCTAATACGATACTCTCCAGCAGGAGGAAGATTGGGATGTATCGATACCCAAGTGCATAGAAATATCGTAGCCAGGCAGCTCCATATGATATCCAGGACGTTTCTCGTATTTGGGCATAAGCATTGGGAAGCATCGAGATCATTCAGCCGGTAAGTGGAAGTCAATTCGATATCGCCCACAGGTGAAGCGCGAATGGATCCAAAGTATACAGTCGCGGATGTTACAACAGCAATGATTGAGAGGAGATTGAGCATGATGAGGGCATGCGTGTACTACAACAGGATTTCGTACTGAATTTCAATGTTTGTTGACAGTTGGCCGCTGATAACCAAACGCCGGTAGACTTTCCGCGGGCTGCACTTTACTGGTAGACATTTTCCAGGATATTGTCTTAAATTCAAAGAGGTCTCGCAAAGGAAGCATCAGATAACTGAAGATATCGAAACAGAAGATGCAATTACTGGAGTAAAAGCTTGGCAGAAGCAGATTGAGGATTGCGAGAGGCAGTGTTTCTAATTTGGTCATATCCGGCACTTTCGGCACCGTGTCCAGTTACGGGTCTCTGGTCATTCAAGTTGCTCCGTTGTTATTACTGGTGCTGTGTCCATTCGAGTCAGAACATCTCTTTCTTTTCTTGGACTTCAAGCTCAGCCCTGGCTTGACCTTAAAACTTGTCAACCTGTCTCTTGCCAGGGGTTAGACTTGATTTATTCTCTGAATGTTCAATATTCACAAAGGTTCACCGTGTTACTCCGACGCTTGGATTGGCTGTTAGTCCGAATGACTCTAATCTCGCCTCCATATGACTCAATGGAACATGAACTCAACGTCATGCCTTAGTATTAATATGAGTGAGTGTCCACAAATTGTTTTCTAACTAGGGCACACTTCCGGACGCCTACCAACACCTCCAATCAAAAACAGCAATCGGCATAGACCTTGATGGCCATTTCCGACCTTTCTCTTTCTGACAATATTGCTGATATCAAAACTTGTTCTTCTTTGCAAAACGAGGAGCTCGAAGTTCTACAGGTGTGCCATCACCTCACTAACGCTCTCAACGTATAGGCTGACTGTCTGAACAGGCTATCTTTCCGGAATGTATTCATAGTCAAAATTCGGATGGTATCCTCAAAATCGAAATACCGATCGAGTTTGGATCATCTCGAGTCGTCAAAATTACAGATGTTGATCTATCCACATCCTCGTCTTCGTCATCTGCAGCAAGACGGAGCGAAGGACTTTCTCTTACTGTTCTACCCCCTGTGGTCCTTTTTGTATCGCTCCCACCGTCCTACCCACTTTACGCACCTCCGGACATTGTTTCTCTGCAAGCTACTCACCAATGGCTGGCCAATACGAGAGGTATCAAAGACGCGCTCTTTAGAATATTCAACTCAGGAGAATCTGTCCTCTATAATTGGATCGAGTACCTGCGCAGTGGAGATTTCTTGGTGGACTTGAATTCTGTATCTTCAGAAGATGGGCTTGCCGTCGAGTGCGTTATATGTGTATCGAGCCTGAGTAATTTCTAACGGAAATACTCGCAGACTCTATCATCCAAGCCCTCCTATCCTTGCCACTTTACTTTGCGGATTCGAGGTTTCTTTCAACTCGGCACAGTTCTTTCAGAGTTCTTACCCCTGCTCTATCTGCCTCACCCACCTGAAAGGCATTAACTGCGTGAAACTACAGTGCGAACACATCTTTTGCCGTAATTGTCTTGAGGACTTCTGGTCAATGTGCATAGCAGAGGGTGATGCGGGTAGAGTTGGCTGCCCTGATCCCGACTGTATCAAGGAGGGAAAAGAATCCTGCGAAGATCAGGTTTCCAGAATCGTTTCCGCCTCTCAATTTGAAAGATGGAAATGGTTGAAAATCAAACGAGAACTCGAACGAGGTAGTTTTTTCCGTGATATTCAAACTATGGCATCTTGGCTTACTTTCTGCTTAGATCCAACAATAATGTATTGTCCTCGACTTCAGTGTCAGAATTTAGTTCCGAAACCAGGCGATGCGGATCCTGAATCTGGTTGGGATCGATTCAGGCAATGTGACCAATGTTTCTACAGTTTTTGTGCTCTGTGTAAAAATACATGGTAAGTGTAGCTCCGATTCATTCAGCCTTAACTGCCCAACTCAATGTAATAAAGGCATGGCCCTTTATCGCCTTGTCCAGTTGGGTATAGAGAAAAGGCTCCTCGAGGAATATCTTGCCACCGAAGAAGGTTCTACAGCGCGGACAACACTTGAGTTGCGCTATGGTCGACTATTCGTTTTCCGCCTTGTAGCTGAACACGCACAAGAGCAGGCGACAAGTCAATGGATTTCGTCTTCAACCACACTTTGCCCCGGCTGCGAGAGCCCGGTTCAGAAAAGCGAGGGATGCAACCACGTAAGTTGATCAATCCGTGGTCGTGTCTTATTATTTCTTCTCATATTTTCTTGCATAGATGATATGCACTAGGTGCAACAAGCATTTCTGTTATCGTTGTGGAGATTTGCTGGATTCGATCACTCCGTATAATCACTTTTCTGTCGAGGGGGCCAATGCTTCGAGAAACTTTTTGATTTTGAACCTTTTCATGAACAAGGCTGGCAGTGATGTTGTTTCCTCGGCTCAATGACATTGTATGGCTACTGAGATGATGAACGGATTTGACGGTGTAGTTTGTTTCAAGTTTGTTTGTTAATTCCAAAGTGGCCAGAATGTCATCTTCAATAGATCAACTTGAGGTGCTTGCTGTGCGATCTTTTGATTTGTCTTCTTAAATTATTATTTAATGCTCTGAAGATTGATGTTAGTGAAAACAAAGGCGACCATAAGATGTATTGTTCTCGATGTAGCAAATACCCAGCCTGGTTAATGGTTAGTATTGGCAGGTATCAGCAATGCATCCCTTTGCTTTCAAGTAGTTCGTGGGAAATTTACCGCGGCCGACCGCCGTCTTGGCTCAACTCCTTTCAATCATTGTGGTGCCATTGATGGCTAGTACTGAAGACAATCAAGGAAACGACAGATTGGACCCCATCGCACTGTTCTCTCTTGCAGCGCAGCATCTCTCTGTAACGTGGACGCAAAGGACAGCCGAATTCGCCAGCTATCTGTTTCTCATCGATCTTTTCCCGACCACTCTTCTTCCATCGGCACTGTATGGATTCTTTACCACTCTTGCGGGTGTTCTCTTCGGAGGAAACGCCGGGTCTCTCGTAGACAATCCATCACGACTCAAAGTCATTCGGTGCAATATTTTACTTGCCAAATTCGCGGTCGTGAGCCTCTACGCATTCTTGCTCGTGCTGCTTGTAAAACACCCATCCGAGTCGAAAGAAGCTGGTCAAAGAATAGGACATGGGGGACAAGGCATTGTCTGGACTTTATTTTCTCTGACAACAATTGCGGGCTGCGTAATGAAACTTTCGGACATTGCCATGTCTGTGGCCATAGAAAGGGACTGGGTCACCACAATCGCAGCCAACTCAGACGCCCGCCTGACGCGCCTTAATTTATGGATGAGGCGAATTGACTTGGGCTGTAAACTTATATCACCGTTATTTACAGGTCTATTGACAAGTACAGTGGGAAACACTGTGACTCTTATCATTATTGCGAGCATAGCAATCGGTGGATTAGCATTCGAATTATTCTGGATCAATATCGTCTGGAAACGCTTCCCAGTCCTCGCCGCTAGTCAAAATTGTGGACATCATAACCTGCACCCCGTTCATATAGGTGGAGAATCCTCGCTTGGCTCTCCTGAAACCTTACTTCCCTCAAAGTTCTCTTTTGGGTCGATCAAGCATTGGGCCACAGCATCGTACAAGGACTGGAGACTTTTCATTCACAGTCCAGTGTTCCTGAGCTCTCTATCCATATCATTGTTGTACTTTACCACTCTTAGTTTTGATGGAACAATGATCGCATGGCTCAAGACGAACACGTACTCCGATGGACTTATTTCCGGTATGCGAGGGGTCGCTGTCTGCACTGGACTCCTTGGGACAGCTATCATGCCTGTTTTGGAGAAGAAGATCGGACTGACAAGGGCTGGAAGCTGGAGTATATGGTATGTGGTTCTCTATCCTTGTCATCTGCTGAGACAGTTAACTTTTGAAGGTCAGAGACGCTCTCCCTTGTACCCGTACTTGTTTCTTTTTATGTCGGGTCAAAACAGGGTGCGAAGGCGCCTTCATGGAACCAAGCATTGCTATTCGGTGGCATGGCCGTATCACGCGTCGGCCTTTGGTCGTTCGACCTTTGTCAGCTGAAGCTACTTCAGATTACTCTAGCAGATCATCCACGACGTAACACTCTTAACGGACTACAATTTTCACTGCAGAATATCTTGGATCTGCTTAGATATGTAATGGTCATCATCTTGTCGTGAGCACACCTTTTCTATAACTGTTGTTCCAGAGGCTTAACGAACACCAGTCGACCCTCAGAGTTCAAATATACAGCTGCGCTCAGCTTTGGGGCAGTCGTGTCTGCGGCATCTTCGTACCTTGTTTACCTACGCAGGGAACGAGGTCATGTTATTCACACGGAGTGGTTTATGCGCATGCACAAAAAGTTTATGTAACACAGGGGATACCAGCCGAGGATGCAGGAATGTCGGACGTGCATAATTTACTGGCTGGCAAGTGTGGAAGGGAATCTCTCTGACTACCCCTCCCAGAGTTTACATGTAACAATTTTCAGACCGGTTTTTGCCTAGTCAATGAAAGCAATGAATTAGAACCAAAAGCGTAACAGGAGTTAATACAGTGACTTTTGAGAGCCTTCAGACTTCAGACTTCCAGCAACATAAGCTTCAACTTTAAGAAGTCAAGTTTAGTATGTAGTATGTTGCAGTGATATGCGAGTTACGCCGAAGTTACTAACTAGTTAAGTATTGATAAGGAAAACAAGTAGCTATTAACCTGAAAGAATGACCTCGGCAGTCGCATCCAATTCTGGGTCAAGATCGCCATCAGCATCCAACTCCAATATGTCATATAAGTACTGTAAGTCCAACTCTTCATCAAAGTGTAAAGTTCGCAAATTTAGCATAGTGAGTTACACTCATAAATTTGAAGAAAAATCAAATAATCGTTTTGATGTCAACGTTCTCCACTCGTTCGAAACTTACAACTTTTAGCTCTACGCCTGAGTATTCTCTTGAGTTGGCCAGTTGATCTCTGAACTCACCCCTAGCCATCAACCGTGGGAGAGTTATCGAGTTAGTAACTAGTTATAACTTAGTTATAACTTTGATGGCTACCTGATCAAATAGTTAACTACTACGCTGGTATGTTGGTAGTGTGTTTATTTTTAGTCTCACGATTTGTTCATGACTAATTACCGAATAGGGGCACAGGTCTAAGAAAAATTGTTGCTCTACATTGGCCTGTGGCACCGACTCTGCTTCCTATACTGATTAGACTGAGATAATCTCTGCATCTACATTTCTTGCGCAGTGCTATTTACCCAACCGGACTTGTTTCACGACACAGGACTACTACTCACTCACCCTGAACTATGCCACAGCACGATGAGGATCTTCCATCTCCAGTACTAGATGCCGACCAACTTGACCAATGCACATTGATGCAAAAGGACGAGTTTGGAGTCTTAGAGGTCAGTCTTCGTACTCTCATGAATGGTGTAAGACTAAATGCAGTCGTATCCTGTCACCATAGTCAATATATCCTGAATTTGTATCGAGCCAAAATCTTGACGACGACGCTCTCAAACTAGAAATCCCTGTACAATTTGGAACATCTAAATCTGTTTTGATCTCGGAACCTCCCCCTGCCGTATCGTCATTGCCTGAAAAGAAATCGACTCTTCAGTCGATATCACTATTTGCTTTGCCTCCCTCTTAATCAATATTGTTTTACCGCCATCTTACCCCCTCCATAAACCGCCTGTAATTACATCAATCCGGGCGACGCACGTCTGGCTGCCAGATACCGATATTTTGCAATCTGCACTTATCGAGCTATGGCAAGCCGGTGACCCTGTTCTATTTAACTGGATAGAGTACATACGTACTGGTGACTTTTTACAGAGGATGAACTTGGTAACCCCAGGCAATAGCAATATCATTGCGTGCGTCAAGTTGTTCTTAACTTTGATGCTCATTAAGCTTATCATGACCAAGGCTGCCCCATCCTGCCCCACGACTGATCGCGCCTCTTTTGCTGGAGTATGACACATCAGCGCAATCTAGCCAATTTGCGCGAAATTCCTATCCATGTTCTGTTTGCCTCACTTCGCTCAAAGGATCTAAATGCTTGCAGTTGAAGTGTAAACATATCTTCTGCCGTTCTTGCTTAGAAGACTTTTGGAAGATGTGCATCGCAGAGGGGGATATCAGCCGAGTATGTTGTCCGGATCCGGAGTGTGTCAAGAAAGCAAATGAGGCCGGCGAAGAAGAAGTAGCCAGAGTCGTAACAGAAGCGGAATTACAGCGCTGGAAGTGGTTGAGAGAAAAGCGAGATATCGAGAGAGGTGCGTTTTGCATTTGATAGACGGCCACTAATTCAAATTATTATTACAGACCCGACGGTCGTACACTGTCCAGTTGCAGTATGCCAGGCGCCTGTACCGAAACCCATCGACGCCGACACGGATACACCAGGCTGGAGTAGACTACGACAATGCCCTCGATGTGATTACACTTTCTGTGCATTTTGTAGGCGGACCTGGTGAGGGTTCAATCGAAATGATCATAGGGCACAAACTGATGAAAAGAAATCCAGGCACGGCCCTCTCGACAACTGTCCCATTGCTCAATACGAGCAGCTGGTTTTGGAATATCTCGAGGCAGAAGAAGGATCCCCAGAACGAGCTAAACTCGAGCGTCGTTACGGCAAGGCCAATATTAGCAGATTGGTTGCGACATACGAAGAAGAGAAAGCGAATTTGCAATGGCTAAATTCATCGACGATGCAGTGTCCTGGCTGCCAGTGCCATGTGGAGAAGACGATGGGCTGCAATCACGTATGTGGAGAGAGTCTAGAATTTGAACTGGTGTTCTGATTATTTCATAGATGACATGTTGGAAGTGCTCTCAGCATTTCTGCTATCGTTGCGGCGAGAGATTGAACCCAGAGCAGCCGTACGCGCACTTTTCAAATCCAAGGCATGGTTGTTTCAATCAGCTGTTCGACGTCATTGAGGTGCCTGAAGCCGAGTGGGAGATGGAGGAATAATTGTGTATATATGTTTCAGAAATAAATTATTTATGTCATGGAAAGAATTGAAAGCCCGCGGTATGTTTTTGAGCCCGCGAAACCGGCTGAGACTCTTTGAGTTGGTGTTGGACTTGTTGCAAATTGTTCGTTTTGCTCCTATATATCCTGTTTTATATCTTGTCTCTGCTTTTCTATCTTCTCTTCGTCCTACCTATTGTCTATTCCTTCAGCTTTCCCTCAAAAAAGACTGGGCAGGACGATTTGAACATTGATACCAATTTTTTGTGTCAATACCCTCCAACAAACATCATACCCTCCCATCCCAGCACTTTCTCTACACATCCACTTCTATAATCTTTGATTCGAACCCACCGGACATGGACGTCTACACCACATCTTTTACTTATCCACGCAGGTCGCGCCACATTCATTCTCCTGCTTCCTCTCTCGACTTCCAATCCTCAGACCTCAAGTCTTCCTCTCTCTCAGACCAGTACCCGTCCTCTCAGCATCTCCAGTCCACAAACCCCAAGCTCTCTGATGCTTCGGTAACAGCAGATGCGGAGGCCATTCAGAAATTGGCCATGATGGCTATGTCTTTACATGGTTGCCATGTCTCTTATTATATGGTCGATCAAGGCAGGGCCTGGAATTTTCATATCACTGGAGCATATCAGCAGGTCATGATAACTCGTGGTTTGATTTTGAAAGAATGTCCCATCCAAGTTAGTTTTTGTCCGGTATTCAGCCTCGCGAAGACACTTGCTGACAGCTACTCAAACAGCATCGAGCAACTATCAAAGTGACGCGGTCCGAGATCCTTGACTCCCCATTCTCGAAGCCTACTCTTAAGCCCGAAGTTCGACGCAGGTTGGATGACATTGCTTCCCAAACTTTGGCGCACATAGCCGTCGTCAACAGCCCTTTAGCTCTCTCAAACCGTACACCGCCCGATGGAATTAGTAGCAGCGCTGGTTGGTCTGGGTTGGAGACAGAACGCGTATGCGAGTTGGTCATAACTGGAACGGAGGATGCTGTCGACCTGGCTCGTGTACGTCTATTGGTAATGTTGGATGAATTGGTACGTTGTCAGCCTTTCAGCTACTTTTTTACGTAGCTCACTCGATCTTAGAGCGGTCTGCACTCCGAAGTCTGTGAGATTGATCACAAATTGCATGCCATCGTAGCTGGTCGCAAACGAAACGTCTTGCAAACAATACAAGAAGAGACTGCGACCAACATTTACTACCCTTCGCCTCTACAAGACCTTATGGGCCCAGACATCAGTACGCATACAGGAACGGGTGCTCGTAATAGCAATATCATTTGGATCACTGGAGAATTTTTCGGAGTCCAGAGAGCTCGCGACATGCTCTTTCAGGTTTCTGTTACAAAAGTCCGTTTTTTTCCGTCGTGTTCACAGCATTGAACTAACCTATTTAATCTTAGAGCAAGTCGGTTATTTCAAGGGATACGGCCATTCTACCCCGTAAGCTTGATTGGATGGTAACCGACCGAGCAGAGGACCTCAAATCAATTATGAGTGACAACGCGACTTTCATTCAATTTCCTCCTCTGGGTAGCTCTACGAGTCTGATCACCGTCTATGGCGATCATAGAGTCAACATTCAGCGCACTGTTAGGTCCATCATGCAACTGGTGAGTAATATATCTTCAAATGCAGAATAGATGACCAATATAGTATTACGTCCAGGCTTGCCAATACTACGTCGGTTCGTTCTGGCTTTTGCCAGTACAGTTCAATGCCCTTCTACCTCCCGCAAACCTTAATAGCTCTACAATCACTGCGTTGTTGAAGCAAATATCGACTGCGACGGGTGCGGAAGTCGTTTTCAAAAGCATGTGCTTTGAGATGCATGGACTCGAACAGGAAGTGCGAACAGCGGTCAATATGATAATGGAGTTAGATGTAATCAAGGTGCGTTACTTCTTGTCTTGTCAATGATGTCATTTTCATCCTTTTTGTAAGGCTTTCCACCATGAAATCCGTTTCCAGATAGAATTGTCGAACGAGCATCGTGATTTTATCAGTGGCAAAAGAACGGCAAAATCAACAAAATTATGCAAACGACCAATGTCAAAATCAAGTTCGAGACTTTTAACGACCACAATTTCCTGATCGACATCGCTGGACCGGATAATTCTGTTCTTCAGGGTCTCACTTTACTTCAAGAGGAACTTCCCGCCGAAATTTCATTTCATGTTCCGGAAGGCTATCATAAACGCATCATTGGCGTCGGAGGGAGGAGCATCCAGCGCATCATGAAGAAATATGGCGTCTACGTCAAGTTTTCGAACGCAGAAGAATTCGCCGCTCTGGGTGGTTACAATGATAATGACGATAATGTCGTCGCTCGAACACCTGCCAAGAATGCTATCAACTTGGATAACCTCAAGTTATCCGTCATGGAGCTCGTTAACCCCAAGGTAAGCGCCACTGATAGCTCATTATAATCATAGGTCTGACCTTTTTGGTAGGACAAAGACTTCGTAAATGAAACTGTTTCTATACCACGCCGGTATCATCGTACCTTGTTGGGAGAGAAGAGTATCTTTATTCGCGATATCGAGACGAAGACCAACTCTCGAGTTCGCTTCCCTGACAAAGAAACTGCCTCGGATGTCGTCACTATTTATGGTCCAGAGAGTCAGGTCCAAATTGCTGCTACTATGCTTTTGGTACGTGACTGGTTCTTTGACTGCCTCAACTGCATTCAATGTTTATGCTATGTTAGGATCACGTTCCGTTCGAGGCGGACATGGCTGTTCCTCCCAGCAGCGAGCTACCTCGTGTTTGTGCTTCTCCAGAATTCAATGCCATGGTCGAGCATGTCAAACGCGAACTGCAAGTATCGATCTCTCCCAATTTCAGAAGAGCCGGAATTGCCAACGGAAATACCGGCACCGAAACGCCCACCGAGTATTCATTCAAGTTCCGATGCCAACGTAGCAATAGCGATTTCTTGATCACTGCCAGGGAGATGCTGGAGCAGTTCTTGCAGAACCATAATGTTCATGTCTACCCATCTCCGACGGCTCAATCTCACAAGAAGAACGATTCATTTGCCGAGGCATTCCCTCATTTTGACAGCAAAGTGCTTTCTGCAGCTAGGACACGCGGCCACGGTACGTTTATGCCTACCATTTAACACTTTAAACTCTTTTAAATTCCTATGGTCTAGAATCTATGGACATGGGTCGCTCGGACGTCGTCATGGGTGACCGCCGTCTGAGGCTCGCTAATTCTTCTCCCGACGTCAAGGCTCTATTCAATTCGCCTGCATACATCCATAATATACAAGCGCAGGAGGATGCGGATACGAACTATATCCCTGGTCCATCGGTACCAGGAGTCGATTACTGGACACCTCTTCCGCCTATAGTATGTTTTCCCTCATTTTACGCGCGTGTCTGTTCTATATTTATCGCCATTTGTAGGGAACTGGAATGCCACATCGCTCTAGACATTCCCAAGATGCGATCAAACGTGGTTCGGACTCGCTCCTGGAGGCCAAGCTGAAGGAGCAGACCACCAAACAACCCCGATCATTGAACAATCGTGCCCAGTCTCTCGACCTGACCTACTCTCTTTCAAAAATCGCCGAATCAGCTTCGAGCCACGCAGTGCCCGAATCGCCCACCACTTCCACCGGCGGTACTGGAGGCAACTCGAGTCCCAATTCTGCTACCGCCCCTTCCTTCCCTAGTGTTTACGGTCCACCATTATCAGCTCGATCATCAGGAGTCTTCGGGCAAGCGGCTCAGACAAGACACACCCTGGACGACGATGCTGTCGATGAAGTTTCTCGAGTCATCTCAAATCTCGGCTTGTAGATATTTCTCTTTGGACATTGTCATGGGTGTCCTTTACGCGCGAAGAAAAAATGGACGTTATATCCCACTCGATGTAACAAAAGTATCTGCATAAAGAGCCTCGTTTGTGTTTATATACTGTTATTGCCATAGCCTTTACCTTCCTTTCGATTATCTATTGCCAACTCATCATTTCACATTTCCCCTCTCCCTCAACTCAACTCCTTCCCTCCTTTGCTTGTGTGTTTCTCAAATGTTCTGATAACGGCTTGTACGAAGTTTGTTTTCTCTATCATCTCAAGTAACTTCCATGTCGTGTATACTATCTTATCCTGCCGCAAATAGGCTGGCCTTAGTTTATTTGTTTACTAATTAATTTCGTATGAATAAAGTGTTCGCAACTAAATTTACATGTGTCTTAACCTAGGTGACGATCCAAGGAACCTCGTAAAGAATGAAATCAAAGAATTCTTGCTCCATGAGATTCTGGTACTCTCCTATAAACTCTTCTCCTCCAATCTTTCCCCCTTGTCCGGCATTTGATTTGGAGCTGAGATATGCGAATTGCGTTTGCAGGACATTAAAAATCTTCTTAACGTTTTTGGATTCCGGCTAATGGCAATCGAAATGAGCGCTCTCGAAAGGCAACTAAATGGCGTTCAACCACTGACCTTTATTGCAAAGCCGATATATTCTGCTGGCAAACCATAACGCAGAACACTTTCCACGAAAAGACGAATGACTTTCAGATGAACGAGAATCTGGAATGATTCTGAGAAATTTGTGCGCGCTAATCGCAACAGCTCCGTCTACAACACATAGGATGAGCTTGCATTTAATGACAAGAGGCTTGAATTTCTTACCCATAATTCTTTCGCTGTAGTGCCTGCCACCTCCAGTTCTTGTTGTTGCTTCGCAATTTCCTCTTCCGAATAGACGAAGTCCCGGACAATGAATCTGGGGATAGGAATCATGTTATCTCAGTCATTTGGAGCATGCAGGCGGGTCAATAATTACTTGTGTTCACGGCACTTCTGGACGAACTCATCGTGCACCCGGCGGAAAACCACAACACTAACTAGTGAATATTCGTCATCCGAGGTTATGAGGCTTGGGTGGACAAAGATCAGTACTACACGCATATAGTTGATTTAAAGGCACACACGTTGAGGTCCTCGGGACAACCATAGATGTTAGTCTTTCGTATTTGTCGTTCCAATCTTTTGTAAGAGCCCTTAGGATTGATTAAAGCAATCGCCTAGATGCCATGATATCTTCTTACTTCGGTACAGCAACAAGCAGCGTCTCCAAGTACTCCGAATCTTGGATGAAATCGTCTTTGGACACGACGTCAGCCAGTGACCGGATCGACAAGTTTCCACTGTGCCGTTCGTCAGGGATTTATTGGATAGGGAGGAGTAGTTTCAGCGTACGCTTTCTTTCGTTGCATTTGAGTTAAAGACCCTTTGACCAGGTTATAGTTGTTCAGTTTCGTTTTCATCGCGTTATCAATGGATGACATTTCCTGTACGGGAGTACGATCACTAAGAAATAGTGCTGCATGAGAATGTAACAAATACCTTATTCAGGGTGTCTACAAGATCCCGCAAGCTCTTCTGAACGTCATATCGCCCATCTTTCCATTTCCAGCCGCTCAAAAGATAGCCATCGATACTCTGTTCGTCGACTAGAATGTGTTGTTCTAGCTTTGCCGGATCATTATTCAAAAGGTTGCGGAGTGTCTCCACAGTCTTTGCGACAGTTGCTGTAAAGAAGCCTTCTTGCTTTGGCAGATCTTCCGATAGAGCAATAAGAGAATCGAGAGTTCCAGTCTATTACATTCAACCTGTTCAGCCATTATGATGTTCTCTGATTCTGGAACTAATGGTTGACCTTGAAAATAGGTATGGCAAGTTGGCCGATATTGCGAGGGGGTAGTTTGGCCTGTTGAGTTAACTTGTTTGCAAGTTTTTGATAGGTAGCCTGTGGGTCATGCCCCTGAGGGACAGATACAAGCCAGGTACTCTGATCTGAAGGCATAAAAGAACGTAATGGATATCAGTGAGTCTGGTGGGTCTGCTAGTAAGTAAGGGGCAGGTGCATTATCAGAAGTTGATTGTTGTTGTCTTTCAAGGCCATTGAGTTTATTGATGTAGTTCCACTACATACTTGCAACTTCGCTTCGTTTCCTTCCTGAAGAGCTCCTCAATTTGTGAGTTCCTCTCTGTCACAATGGGTCTTTTCAGAGCAACGGCCTATATATCACCTCTTGTAGCCTCGAGAAGGATGTCCTCTGCTGCCGCACCTCTGCTACTCTCCCCTGCTCAAGTGAACGATATCACTAAATCTGGCGCAAAGTCAATTTCTCTGCTCGACTCAACATGGTTTATGCCAAATTCACCAAGGAATGCAAAGCAGGAATTCTTGAGCAGGCGTATTCCTGGATCTCAGTTTCTTGATTTAGACGATATCGCAAGCCCCTCAGAGCTTGGCCTAAAGCACATGATGCCAGACAGGCAAACTTTTTCACTTGCTTGTGGTATGTGTGTCGATAATAGCGGACGGGCTATAAACTAGTTCTGAGGTTATTCATTTAGGAAGACTGGGGATTTCGCCTTCCACACATGTCATCATGTGAGACTGTAGTCTTCATAACCGAATCTCAAGGATCATGCTAAACCACGAACAGCTACGACACGCATGGGGTCTTTTCCGCCCCTCGCGCATTATTCATGTTTAGAACCTTTGGTCATCAGAACTCTAGCATCATTGATGGTGGTCTACCTCGCTGGATTGACAAAGGCTTGCCCGTGGAAACTGCTTCTCCAACCGAGCCTCAACCCACTGCGTATGCTCTTCCAGATTTCGATGGGAATTCAATCAGGAGTAAATGACATGCGCTATATTCATTTGCTTAGACTCTTATGAGCAACTCTGCTAGGCTATGATCAAATAGTGTCAAATTCGCAGTTCGACCCCTCAGTAGAACCTAAATCCGAAATAGTTCTTGACGCTAGGCCGAGGGGAAGGTATGCCTATTTCATCGCCGTTCAGACTATTATCCTTCGTAGTGACGGTGTCTATCTTAGATTCATGGGAAGTGATCCTGAACCCCGTCCAGGGCTCTCGTCGGGACATATACCTCACTCGTTTTCTTTGACTTTTAATCTCTTCCTCGAAAAACATAAGACCCAAGACGGAAAAGATTACAGCACATTCTGCCTCCGTTCGAAATCCGAAAGGCGTTAGAAAACGCGGTCGGGCCTGCGGAAACCGAGAAAATCATCCAGGGCGAACGATCTGTCGTTGCCAGCTGCGGAAGTGGCATGACTGCGGGTGTCTTGTGGCTTGGCTTGCAACTTTTGGGAGTCAAACAGGTCAGCTTATACGATGAGGTGAGATCCAATTTTCAAATGTATCACTGTAAATTATTCAAACATGCTGCTATAGTCATGGACTGGTTACGCTATGCGGCCTTCCAGTCAAATCCAAAAATAGATTAGCTGAGCTATAAATGGTAGCTGAACAAGGTGTATGTATGCTTGATTCATCTTCAGTGTGATTTATTAGGAATCAACTATCTTAATTTGATTAAATATCAAGATGAGCCGTGAATCCCGCGGTATACTCTAGCCGATTGAATGCGCAAGCTGAAAGGCCAAAAGTTAAAGGCATGTTTGATTTCTTATCAAGTCCGAGCGGTGTACTTGAAACACCGCCCCCATTTCAGTTTGGGCGCATACATGACGATAGATATGCTTGCCCTGAGCGGTCAGAGACGGTCAACGGCCTCGCGTTTTTCGATGGCTGTCATCATCAAGCCATGTATGTTAGAATCTGGTTCCCATTCGTACTTTACATGTTGTAATCTTTCTTGATTGTTACATAAGTTGCTGCGGCCACTCAAAGTGCTGTCTAATTCCCCGCCCAGAACGTGGATGGCGAACACAATTATAAAGATCACACACGGCGCAGTCGCGGCGATGGTTATTGATACAATTTTACAGTGTTTTGATTTTTCTACTTTTGAGATACATAATGTACAACATGCTTGGGTTCTAACCTATGCTACATATTAACCAGAATATTATGTTACCAATAAATAGTAAGGAGAGTAGATGATAATATGTTGTACATGGCGGCGGTTAGTGTGATGTCTGTAGGATGGCCATGAATGGTGGATGTCGCTCGGGGATTTTATTGAGAGCGAGAGCGGCTAGATTGACAATTGGCATGAGCATTACTGTTGTATGAAGGTAAGAGAAATAACGCACGTCGCCCGCTATATTCAACTTGGATCCGGTACAATTTTGCCTTACGAAGCACAGTTACATTCCAACTAAGCAAAAATTGGGGCGTCAGCTCAATTGTACGATTTGGTAGGAAAGAATGTTACCTTTCAGATAGAAGGATATTATAGCCGTTTCGTTTAATTTCTTGTTGTAGTTGTTCTCGCGCAAACACAACAGCTCTCAGAAGCTGGTTGCTTTCTCTTGCATCGCGTTTAACGTCGAGAACATAAGTTCTCCGGACGTTCGTCTCTTTGACTGAGACTACGTCTAGATCTGAAATAGAAAAGGTATCATCAGCCTTTGGCTTGTAGAAATTTTGTTAAAGCAAGTTTCGTACCTTCATCTTCATAATACATCGGCACAGGCTGAATACTTTTGCTGTCGACGACCTCCCATGGAATTTCCTTTCGACGAAATAGCATATCGAAATGACCAGTAGCTTAGGAAATAGGTTGTATGTAGTAGGAGAAGAGAGACAAGACTTGTTGCGGGAGATCAACGCGGGGCTACTTCACATTGCAAGGGCGTGTCCGGTGCAAGTGCCTCCTTTATAAGATTACAATCCAGGATCATCCAGATTAGGGATGCAAGTTAAGCGGTACGTAGTAACACCGCCACCGAAACCCGCAGGGATGACTCGCAGTCAGCTCGCGAAAACACATACTATGCTCTGTAAGGCTTGGTATTGAATAGCAAAAAGGCCTATTGTGGAAATACATCAAACCTACTTGGGGATCGGGCTCCGGGATGTGACTATCACTGCCCCGAGCACACCAAGGCGCTGGGACCCACGGACTATTATCGTTTCCCTACACAGTCGGGCTTCTTCACATTCTGAGCATTACGTGTTTCAAAGGCCCGGTTCGCTGACCCAGTACATTATTGACAAGCGCCGATGAGTGTTTCATAGTTCACTGTGACTCTACAGTTGTTGCGAATATCGTCGGCAAACGAAGAGCCATTACAAAGGACGTGGATGTGGATGAGATGGACATGCCAGGCAACATACGTTATTGCTGATTCAACTCCGATGACTCACACCAAGTCATATCTCCAGATACGGTAATTCTAGATGGAATTTGCATTCCGCTGACAAGATCGGCATGACCACGGTATCTGCAGCGATGTTCATGGAAAACTCAAACCTCGATGATGTGAATACAGATTATTGACTTAATAATATTCAAAACATACAGTATCTGAAGGAATTCCGCTAATTGATAAACCACTGATAAATTTCTAACGCGACTAGGAAAGTTGCAAAAATATTGAGAGAGGATTAATACTATTACCGGCGTAAGTAATACTGAAAAAATCGCAGCTGATAAATTTTGTAGGTAACGGAGAAATGTACCATCAATTTACTAATGATATAAACAAAAGAAGCAGAAATATTGGGGAAATATCAAGGGTGCTCCTGCAATACCGTATGCTGAGCTGCTAGAACTCTCGTCAGCGCCGACGGCAGCGAGGCTAAATAGACATAAGCTCATACTCATACTTAGATGACTTTGTGAATCGGCCGGATTCATCTTCCGGAGGGATTTTGAATTTTGTGTAACTGTAACAACTGCAATTCACCTACCACAGGCATTTCATGATAGATTCTCGTAAACAAGAAAAGTCACAGCAAGACGTGTCGTCCTTCGCCGATGCAAAACGAAAGCATACAACTGGTCTGTATAATGATCGACGTTGTCGTAAACGTGCAAGTGAGCACTTCAGAGCTTACCAGGTGCTCTGCCCGGGTCCCGGGACTCGAGTTTCTGTCAGTGTCGCTATTTTTTTGCTCGCTTCTTGCCTGCTACTATCCGCTTCCATTCTTCCCTTTGACTTCTTGCTCAAGGGGTCGACCGGTCACGTTTGGTTTGTCAATGTCCCCGAACGGAACAGACGCCAAAGGCGGATCTATTTATAACGCAGTCCAATTTCCGATCTTTAATTAACGCTCTGCAGATGCAAACAAACCTGGTTCATAAAACATGCATTGTTCTGGTAGCAATACTTACTGCTTCGTATCGCTGTACATGAACTAAGGCCGGCCGGTATAACAGAAAGACAACCATGTGTTCTGTTTTCATGTTTGCCTCACAAAAGGCTTCATTCCATTACTCATTCCTAGCATCCTCTATGAATTGAAACTTGCCGGAGCAAAGAAGATATATATATATTTAAGGCGAGCTCATTAAATTCACTTTGTATTCATCCCATGATCTGAAGGGTAGGTACATCATTTATGAAGCCGCACGGGTATCCTCCCCGTCATGAGCAGGTAAAGTGCAAACTTGGCCCATTTGAAATGGACAAGAAGCCCTTCCTAGCTGAAGCGATACATGTCTTCGTTTTCGTCATATAACGACTAAAGCAATAGCAGAAAGAGCGCACAAGACGCCAAAGATTGGCGAAGAGATAACAGGGAGCGCAGAGGAGGGTTGAGAAGGGGACGTGTTACCGGAAGTGGTGGCGCTAGTGCCAGTGTTTGAGCTTGAGGACGAGGATGTCCCATTGGTGCAAGCAATATCAGATGATATTTTAGCACTATCGCTCAACGTTAAGTCGGCACACTGGTAAGGTTTCATGTAAGTGGCGGTCCCATTCTGAACATCTCGATGAAGACTTACTTGATAAAGATTCCCATCTCCACCAGCGTACACAATCTATACAGAATATTCTGAATCAAAATATATCGTGGAAGTCAAAGAGTCGGTTTCATACTTGAATGGTGACGTTTTGGTTATTCGTCAATCCTGTAGCATTGGAAGACTTGAAATCCAAGGGAATACAGAAAACGCCTTCA
Source organism: Psilocybe azurescens (assembly GCA_023853785.1). Classification (NCBI taxonomy): domain Eukaryota; kingdom Fungi; phylum Basidiomycota; class Agaricomycetes; order Agaricales; family Agrocybaceae; genus Psilocybe; species Psilocybe azurescens. The sequence goes on along the minus strand of JAJIRX010000718.1, from coordinate 34,278 downwards.
CCATTGACCTGGAAGAAGTTGTTGACGACTTTGAAATCATCGAAAGTGTTAGGATCCGGAGTAGTGGCAATTTGGACGGCAGCTATTTCGGAAAATAGAGCAATGAGACTTTTGGCAGTAGTTCAAATGCATATGTGCTCTCACCCGTCCACTGGGGATGCTCCGAATTCAACGTGAAGAATCCACCGCTCAGAGGGAATACCGTTCGGTTGGTCGTGACCTCAGTATAGTCATCTGTAAAGGGGTATTCTCAGTATTCGAACCATCTTAAGTCTCTATCGGAAGGTGCAACCAACCACAGAAGTTCTTCTCGTTGTCTTCCACGAAGGGGCCTCTCGGTGGTGGAAACTGAAGCTGGAAGTGGGCAGTCACGACAGTGGCCAAACAAGGAAGAAGGACAGCTACTGATAAACGCATGAATGTGTTACTGATAGTTGCTGGCAGCTGAGCTGAATGTTGTCGAAGGCTTCTCCAGCCTTAAATACACTAAGCTAAAAGGTGAAAAAGTTTTTACATTCTATTTTTATCATAGTGTTAACGGCCCGAACTTTAAGAACCTCATGCCATACGACGTGATGCTCACGATTGTTCAAAAACGATACCTCATATCATTGACAGGAAGTATCCAGAATTCCAAGGGAGAAGAGGCAGTGGTTCTATTTGGGGCCTAGAAACAAGAGAGGAAACAGCCAACCCGGTCCCAGGTTTGCGGGAATGTGCACGACTAAGGCAAATGAAATTCAGAGTGGTATAATATTGTCAATCCTGCAACGCCTCCAATACACATGGCGTGCAAGAAGAAAGGTAGCTTACAATGTAAGCATGTACTATTTTACAAGAGAGCAGCAAGGAGCCCCATGATACCACATCCAACCGCTGTGTAAGCCGCGAGTCCATGATGGATAGTCATGGCTCCAGATTGCGCGTCGTCAGAGCCGTGGTTGTGCGGAGTTGTTGCGTTAGTGCATGTAACATCGGAAGGTTGTGTTAGTTCAGCAGAGAGCGTAAGGTCAGCACACTGGAAATGTTGAATTAGATCCACTGTGAAAAGAATAGGACACCAAAATGAAAAGTACCTGATACAGAGCCCCATCTCCACCATTGAAGACGACTTGAATAGTAACGTTCGACCCATCCCTGACACCCTCGATGTTGGCAGCGCTTATGTTAAGAGGGATACAGAAAGATCCAGCATCATGTTCGTTGCCCCATGGAGAAACGATCTGCTCTTGTCCATCTACGGAAAAGAGGTCGAACGAGTTGGGGTTTTCAGCCGTAGAGAGGATGACGCTAGCTGATAGAAAGTATCTTTTAACACACGAATTCTACGATGCATTTTATATGAGATGGGTTACAAACCACTCCAGTCGGGATGGCCCGTTTCAATCTTGAAGAATCCACCAGAAAGTGGAAAGGTCGTACGGTTCGTAGTGACATCAGTGTATCCGCCTGAAAAACAATGTACTTTTAGGGCACGATAAACCCGCGAAGCACTGGAAGACACTGACCACAGTAAGGGGTTCTCTATCGGCGACAAAAGCACCTCGAGGGCCAGGGTAGTTCAGGCGGAAGTGGGCATTAGCAGCGCCAAACATACACAGAAGGAAAGTAAGAGTAGAGAAGTTCATGATGAGTGCAAGTTGTACGGATAAGAGAGGTCGTGAGGGAGAAGTGGTGGAATTCTCTGAAGTTATCCATTTCGTTAAGCCAGGTTATATAGTATACCGCTGTTAACAAGGGAAAGGGGACCTCTACGGTGCTTTGGTGAAAAACTTTTTGCGTCCTCACTGAATTGCTTGGCCAGGAAATATAGATCGAAAATGCCAAGGAATTCGCTGAAATAATTGGTCTTCGGTTCGCCACTGGCCACTATCCGATTATCAGAGAAGTCAGACCAGTCTCCTTACAATCTAAGGAGCTTGACTGTTCCTTGAGGACCATCGCGTCTTTGGAAATATTGCAGAAGCAAAGAAATTTCGATATATTAACCGATCCTCCTTGCAAATGAGCCAAGGGAGGGTCCAACGATGGACAATGCTGGACATGGTAACCATACGCGATAGTCGCCTCAAGGTACTGCACACCGAAGGGTAAAATAAGAACTCTGGTTTTACAAGATATGCAACTGTAACACAATAACAAATAATTCCCGACACAGTGGTGTCAATGACCCCCTCCAACGACCACAGCGCGCCCGAAAAGTATCTCTCCTATGCCTAAGCCGAGCACAATAGAAATCATATAGGCAGCTTGAAAGGTCCTAGAAAGAATTCAGAGAAATGCAGACAGACAGGATGTGAAAGGTCATACATCACCGCCAACATCAACAAATACATGAGGAGCATTTCCAGTCCATACAAAAGACCACGGGGTATATCGTAGGCAGCGATAAAGGGGGTGATAGTGCGAAGGCGAGGTTTAACTTTCGATTTAGCGAGAGGTTGCGCTCCTGCTTCAGATACCTCTTTCTCATGAGTATCAAGATTTTCGATGGAATCATGCCCTCTTTCAGAGGAAACTGTGCGACCTGTCACGACCCGATCGCGAGCAGCCGTTTGATCGAAAGCTCTGATAGGAATTGGTTGCTTAACACGAGCAAAGGAGTTACGAAGTGTAAATACCTTCGGCGCCAGTGAGCGTTAAAGACGTTTCTTGTGGCAGAAAGCCACCTTTCTATAATGGCAAGCATTGCAAGGCCAATACAGGCTCCTGCAATGGCGCCAGCGGAAGTAGGTTGCCATGCCTCGAAGAACAAGAAGTCCCCGCCGGTGAAGTGAAGATAAGGAATCATCATGTCATGAATCGATGACGAAGCTCCTGAAGTTGAAGTTGTGGTTCCATGGTTGTGAGCCATGTCTCGTCCAGCAGTTAGGTCGAATGGAATATATCGATATCAGTGCTGCAAGTCGAGTTCTGTTCGAAGAGTTTCCAGAGTTTAGCCCAGTGATAGATGGCTGAGTGTTTGTATCAATTTGGCAGAGGAACCAGGGTGAGAATCGGACATTTAAGCAGAGTTTGAATAATCGCCCATTGCCGACATGCGCAATGCGGTGGCTAGCTGGCGAGACCACTAGTGCATCCTCTAGCCTCTCCCAAGCATTATCCTGGATAGATCCATCATCTTATCATATATAATCAGACAAGCCTCGAAGGATGCGACCCTTCTAGCATTCAAAACACTGAAGGCAAATAGAAACGGCATCAGGGTCAACCTGGCGAATAGAGCTAAACAAGAAGCGAATTGGACGACAGTCGAGGAGAAGCTTAGCCCAATCCAGTCCAAGAATGCGCAGGAGTCTCTGGAAGGAAAAGTATTCCACAGCGGCCTTGGGGATTTGGGAAGCAAGTGGCTATTGACGATGGTCGTGGTAGGAAAGATGGAGGCACATGGAGTTCAAATTGTTGCGGCAATTTCGCGGGGCCATTGAACAGGACCCCTTGACACTCTTCTTTGTTTATCAAATAAATCAATAATGCCGCATCCCGTGACCACATCGTCATTATCACGACAGTCCTGACAAAGTCCAGTTGTGATTGTGAGAGTACCTGATTTCAGTTCTGCTTAAAGCCTCCATTCGCCTGAGCGCCCTCTGTCAATTCTAATACCCATAATGCTACAGAGATCCGTTATACGAACGCTCAGGACTGCGTCGAGGTATAACCTCGCGTCCGTAACTACTGCTCGACCCGCAGTGTTACGTACCGTTCGGTTTAACTCGACTCAACCTCTCAATACCCCTTCACCAACTGCCAAAGCTCCCAAAACTCCTGAGGAAGAAGAGAAGAAACTAACTCTCGAAAAAGAAGACGACATGCAAAGGGACTGGGATGCAAAAGTCATAACCTACGAAGACTTCCTTCCCAAAACGCGAAACCCTTCACCTGTGCGTCGAATATATCTCGACTTTGGTTTTATACCCTACTGAGCAGACAGAACAACTAATAGGACGCATACATCATTGATGTTCGAGAACCGGACGAGGTTGTCCAGGGAATGATCCCATCTGCAGTCAACCTGCCTCTCTCTGTCCTTAGGCGATGCGCTTCACCTACCAAGGGAAGAGTTCTTTGCCAAGTTCAGCTACGAAAAACCTCAACCCTCACAGGAAGTGATATTCTACTGCCGAAGTGGAAAGAGAAGCTCTACTGCGTCTGATGTCGCTAAACGGAACGGTTTCACAAAGTCTGTTCATCTGTCTTGTTTTTAAAATGATGTTGGTATTGACTTTCGCTATGTAGTATTCTGAACTACAAGGGATCATGGCTGGAATGGGTTGATAAGCAAAATCCCAAGCCATCGTCGTAGACCACTGCGATACCATATATCATGTTGATCGTTTCCTGCCATTCCAAAATGCTGTTCGATTGAGCCATGGCTAGTAATAGCCTATTGATCTCCAGTGACTCCTCACGTCATACTGCCATACGACCCTGTCATTTTATTATACCATTGTTCTCAAAGGCCGGGCAGTCATGCTAACAAAGGATTTGAGAACCTGAGCACCGTGTATCCCCGCCCTCCTTAAGAATTGCGTGTCCACCATCAGAATCGCGTCGTAATTTACTGAGCGCACGCGACTGAAACCCTAACCCTAATTACACTGGTGAAGCAAGCGAAATCGCATCGGAATACAAATTCTTGACCTTGTATAGATGCTTTCGCAAACCCTGCGCTCTCTATCCCGCTCTTCAGCAACGTCCCTCCGCCGTCTGCCTGTCCAGAGATTTGCTACGCGCAGAGCGTACCCTTTCAGTGCATCTGTCTCGAACAACGCTCTGATCCGATGTCGGCTGTTAAGCACACCCCTCCGCAGGTCAATGAGAGGTGCGTGTGTTGGGTTATCTTGCCAAGGCGTTGCACGTAAGGTATTGAGTGGCGGCTTTGATACTTTTCGTGCATTCAGTAGTCATATATCCGTGGAAGAATACCATGCCTTAGCTGATAAAGTTATGGACCGGCTGCTGGAATCCCTCGGAGGAATTGGTCGAGACGTGCGGAGATGCAGACCAGGAAGTGGATTACCATGTACGTGAATCATACTCTTACTCCTCATCAGTCGTCCGCAACGACTGACGCCATACTTGATTCTCATGCAGAGTGGGGTACTTACTCTAAACCTAGGCCGATACGGCACATATGTCATCAATAAACAGCCTCCCAACAAGCAGATATGGCTGTCTTCTCCACGGAGGTCCGTCGCGTTTGATTTTTGCTAAAAGACTTAATTTGATTGTAGCTATGGATATACAGCGGTCCTAAGCGGTATGACTATCACGAAGATACACAATCGTGGGTCTACACCAGGGATGGCAGCACTCTCGATGGCCTTCTTTCAGAAGAGCTGACCGATATATTCTCGGAGCCGATATCTTTCACCCTAGATTGACGTTGCAATCCAAAAGTCATTGCCAACAATAATAATCGTGGGCAGTGGACTCTTTCCAAATCTTCGGAATTGGCATTCCGTCAGAAAGTTGCTATTGCTGGGTTTTTGACGTCTTTTCTCTGTGGCATAACCCGCATATACGTGTATTTATAACTGCTATTTTTAAAAATAATGAATAATCAACCTAAAGAACATCCAGGCTGAAGCCGGAGAGTTGTGTGGAGGCGAGAAATGAGGACAGAGAAACTTCAGAGATGGAATGGATTGCCTAGTGTTACAAGTGATGCGTGCAATGCAAGAAAGAAAACTGCAAACAGTCGTCTATAGAGATCTGAAAAATGGAAGGTTCAAGGAATGGAAATGATGGGACGGGCAGACACTTTCTGGACATAGTACGAGTAACGTGTGAGCATACGGAAATAAAATGGATCAGAACAAAACGTACCACGATCAAGCATTACCGGACACCTCATCCGACGAGTCAAGTGCACGTCTCCGTGATAAAAACCAGGAGCCTAATAGCCTGGGAGCGATGGAGCTCAGGTTGGTGATCACAAGGACTAAGCTAAAAATTAGGGTGGCATACCTGTTAGTACTTTCGTATCGTTCTGTTACACGGGTGACCTCTTCTGAGAGTGGGTCTAAATGTGAGGATTTCTTTTCGATCCGAGGGGGTTGTGAGATGCTGCGGTGTTTGTAATCTCTCAAAATGCTGTGGCATGAGGCTCTTGTTTGGGGTCTGCTGTTGTGGGTATGACTTAGGATTTAAGAACATGTTTATTGACGTGGGCGAAGCTCTAGCATCCTGCGGAAAGTGAGGTGAAAATAAAAGTCTGTGTTGGTGTAGGGTATGCAGTTCGCGAAGCATGGTGTTCGTGGATTTGTATTCCGATTGCAATTGTTGTTGACTATGCTGAAAATCCGACGCGACGTTTTCCTGTCCATCCTCATCTGAGTAATAGTCCTCCTCATCGTCTGCATTCAGTTGCGGTGTCATGGCCCAACCCCGAGAGGTGCCATCCAACACTGGGGGAAGTGTGCGTCTGCGCTTCGAGTGGCGCTCGATCAGGTCGCCTGGAGAGTCGCTGATGAAAGGCACACTGGACGAAGGTATCGGAGGCGATACTGGTCTCTGTCGTTTGAGCATCGGTCTCGTAGAAAAAGGGGCGATGGTGAGGGTGGAAAGCAAAGAGGCTATTGTGACTGTATTCACAACCAGCTGCGTAGGTTTGGTCCTAATTAGGGTTTACAGCCTAATTGCAGGATTAGGTAAGTCGGGGGCATGGTGTAGACCTGGAGCCACCGCATGTTGTTCAACTATTGTCCTCGTTCCTCAATATGGCCGACATGGACGTGTTTGCGGCCATGGGCATCGCTGGCTTTGGTAAGACGATTCAGAAGAAGGAGCTAGACCCTTCACGCTTTGACAAGAATAAGCGCGGTGACGTTCGTTCACTTCTGTCCACACTTCACACCGGACACTTCTAACCATATCTTTGTTCACAGAAAGCACCTCAACCTGCCGGGAAATCGGCAGTAGGCCCTGCTCCTGGACCTTCTTCCCTTTCACAGACCAAGGATGGTGAAAGTAACGATGGGGATGACGATGACAACGAAGAACAAGGACCTGCCCCTCCAGTATCCGAGACCAAGGGGGACAAACCGAGCCAGAAGAACCTGAATTTGAACCCTCAGGCGGAGAAGAGGACGAGGAGGATCTTCCTCAGTTCCCCATCACGCATGAGATTACGCTAAAGGATCATTCTAAAGTTGTTTCAGCACTTGCCCTGGATCCTTCTGGCGCCCGAATCATATCGGGGTCCTATGACTATGACTGCAAATTATGGGATTTCGGTGGCATGGATATGCGGTGTAAACCTTTCAAGAGCTGGGAGCCTGCTGGAACCTATTACGTGTGTTACCCTTTTTCTTACTCTTCGTCAATAGCCTGTTACTAAGGGGGCTTATAGGTTAACGACCTGAAGTACTCCAACGATGGTTCGAAATTCTTGTGTCTATCAGGAACTACGCAAGCCAAACTATTCGACCGTGATGGAGAAGAACAGTGCGTACAATTTTGTCTGACTCGGAGCATTGGTGCCAATCCCTGACTGCGTAGGGCTACTTTTGTGAAGGGAGATCCCTATATTCGTGACATGAAGAATACTTCGTGAGTTCTCTCTTTCTTTGAGATAATGGGACCATCCCTTGACCATTTTACCAAATATAGAGGGCATGTTGGCGAACTGACATCTTGTGCCTGGCACCCCAAAGACCCCAAATTGTTCATCACTAGTTCGGCTGATTCTACTATCAGGTAAGTGACTAATTTCCCGTTTTGATGCAACATACTCAAGGTCTATCAAGAATCTGGGAAGTGGAGAATAAGCGAAAACAGAAGTCGGTTATAGTTGTCAAGTCCAAGGAGAGAGGCGCCAGAACAAAAGTCACAGCGTGCAATTACTCGCCTGATGGCAACCTCATCGGAGGAGGTGCGCTTATATTGTTCAAAAATATCCTGCTCTGTTCACATGTTATTCATTTTCATTCGCCACCACAGCCTGTCTCGATGGGGCACTGCACATGTGGCAGACCAACTCGAATTTTGTGAGGCCGAACATGACAATCGAGAATGCGCACGTAAAGGGGACCGAGACAGGATCTCTTGTATTTTCAGTGGACAGACAAACGGTTCTTACGCGCGGTGGGGATGATACGGTTAAATGCAAGTCTTCTTTGAATGGTCTTATCATGATTGTTTTTGCTGAAGACAATTGGTGATACAGTGTGGGATCTCCGTTCGTTCAAAAAGCCCCTTGCTGTGCATTCTGGACTGAGCACACTATACCCGAGTACAAACGCTGTGTTTAGCCCCGACGACAAGTACGTTATCACTGGGGCCGGAGCGACTTCAAAGGGAGGGCAAGGCAGACTGGTCATTCTGAACAAGGATGGACTTGAAGAGGTCAAGTCGCTGGCCGTGGATGCAACGCCGGTCAAAGTAGCTTGGCACAGCAAAATCAATCAGGTTAGTTGTTTGATGCCTACATTCGTACCCTTTGCATGAACGCTCATCCGTGTATGTCGGTTATGCATTGATAGATTGTGACAGGACTATCGAACGGACAAATCGTGGTACTGTACTCGCCCGTCACATCCCTAAATGGAGCGAAGCTGCTGCTGAGCAAGGGCCCCCGAGAAAGGTGACGATCGAGGATGTGTCTGACGCGCTGAGTGCGCCGACCATTCTTACGCCGCATGCGCTGCCGATGTTCCGAGACCTAGATGCAGGACGGGGGACAAAGCGGAAGCGGGAAAAAGACAGGATGGATCCACGGAAGAGCAAACGACCAGAACTGCCAGTGACCGGACCTGGGAAAGGAGGCCGGGTGGGGGCGAGCGCTACGCAACATGTTGTACAGAACCTGGTCAGAGACACGACGCGGGATGTGGATGTAAGTGTTGACTGGACTGGTGGTTACGGTTGCCGTGTGGCTAACATTAGCCTGTGTCCAGCCGCGGGAAGCGCTCCTAAGATATGCAGACGACAAGGATCCGCAATGGACAAAAGGTGAGCATTGCATTCATCAGTACAAGCACGTGCTGGACAAATTTGAGTGTATGGTTGTGTTTGGCTTGCTGACGTGGCGGTTTATTCCGAAACCTTGTTTGCTCGCAGCCTGGAAAGTGAATCAACCCACGCCGGTATTTGCTGCAGAAGAGCAGGGCGAGGAGGGCAAGGAGTGAGGGTCGTGTATGTAGTACTATGGGGACCAGTGAGGGGGCCAGGGGACAGAAAGTTGAAGGGGCAGAAACGAAAAAGATGAGATGGCCCCAGCGCGGGAGATCTGAACCTTAAATTCTCTGAGCTATAAAGACCTAGCGAGCATCCGATCCCCCTAACTCCCCAAAAATCTTCCCTTGCCTTCCCAAGTGTCACGCCGGTGACTGTCACAATACATAATGCTCTCGGGTCACACCACCAATGGTATATCGGCCAAAGTGTTTCCATTGCCACACGCGCTCAATGATAACCCTCCTTCTCCGGCCACAGACTCCCCCGCAACCCCCGTCGACAACTCGGTCGCCCCCGATGTCAAGATCGACATGGACTACGCCGACAACGAGCAGGAGAGCGATGTCCGCCACGAGCCCCTTCCCGTAAAGGAGCTCGATGGTATGCCAAGTCCGTTCTACTCACTTCTTTGTCTTACCTTGTTATTTTTGCAGCCCCCATTTCCATTCATGGCACCGCCGATGTCGTGATGGGCGACTCTCACATTCCCGCAGCTACTCCCGGCATCTCCGCCGACTTTTCCATGGCCAGCATCGACCATCCAGCTACAAACGGCAATCGGCTCGTCTACCAGGTCCTATCACGACGACAGCGACAATGAGCACGATGAGCCCCCGCTAAGCGAGCGAGAGTCCATTCAGACGCGGACATGGCGTCCATGACTCATGTGAGTCTCTTTTTCTCCTTCTCTGTGCGCCGTTCCAGGCGTGCTGATCTTTGGCTTCGTCGCTCGTCTGAAGTCCGCCACTCCACCTCCAGTATCGCACGCCCCTACCCCTCCGCCACCGCCAACGACAGTTCCTCCTCCACCCACCACCAATGCGTCTTCGTCGACTTCGCAGCCCCCGCCGCCGACGAGGGAGTGCACCCTCACTCCGCAGCAATATCGCTATATTGGCTCCACACTCAGGACATTGAGGAAATTGAAAGACGGCATTCCATTTTTACGTCCAGTCGACCCTATCGCGCTCAATGTCCCTCATTACCCTTCCATCATCAAAACGCCCATGGACATCTCCACCATTGAGCGCAAGCTTTTGCCTCCAACCCTTCCAGGCCTGATTCAAACCCCCACAATCCTCGCTACTACGACGCAGAGGATGTGACAGCGGATGTTCGTCTGATGGTACAGAACGCTATTACCTTCAACGGCCCTGATCACCTCGTTTCGGAAATGGCAAAGCGGATTCTGGAGATTTACGAGAAAGCTATCAAACATCTACCCCCTAGAATAGAGGTCAGTTTTTTCTCGCATCACTGATTACCGCATCGAGGTTTGATGTGACTTTTTTTTCGCCCTCGTAGAAACCCGCTCCTAAACCCGCTGTCGTTCGAAAGGCCACCACGCCACCCGCCCCAGTGGCACCCACACCTGTCGCTAATAAGAAAAATCTTCCTGCTCCCCGTCGGGCCTCGACATCCGTTCCTGTTATCAGACGCTCAGACGCAGAGGCCGTCGGCCGTCCCAAGCGCGAAATTCATCCTCCGCCACCGAAAGATTTACCCTATGCCGACGCGCCGAAGAAGAACCGAAAAGGCAAGAAGACTAAACCTGATGGCACATCCGAGCAGCTCAAGTATTGTAACAAAATTTTGCAAGAGTTGAATAGAAAACAATATGCTGGCTTCGCTTATCCATTCTACGAACCTGTTGGTGAGTACAATTTTCTGATCAATACTTCTGCTTCCTAACAAACACGTGATTCAGACTGGCAGAAGCTTGAAATTCCCTCGTATCCGAAAATCATCAAAAAGCCTATGGATTTGTCGACAATCCGGAAGAAACTAGACGGCGGAGAATACGAAACTGCACAGAGCTTTTATGACGATTTCAAATTAATGATTCGCAACTGTTTCACTTTTAACCCTTCGGGCACACCGGTCAATCTCGCCGGACAGGAGTTGCAGCGACTTTTCGACGACAAGTGGAAGAGTCTTCCACCTCTGCAACCTCAAGACGCTAGTGATGACGAGGAAGAGGACGAAGAAGACTCTGATGAAGAGCGTCGACGTAAGTTGTTGGATTCTTACTTTCATATCGATGCTTATTTATTTCTATTTAGGCGCTATTGCGATGATGGAGAGCCAGATTGAGACGATGAAGAATAACATCGAATCTCTTAAGACGGCCAAAGCACCCAAGGAGAAGAAGAAAGAGAAGAAGAAGGAGAAGGCGCCTGTTGCGTCGACGTCAAAGCCCCCACCCAAGCAACCTAAGGCACCGTCCAAGAAGAAAACCAAGAAGAACGTCACTGATGACGACGTCCTCACCTTTGAACAGAAGAAAGATCTCAGCGAGTCCATTGGCAAACTTGACGGCGCCCGGCTGGAGCGCGTCATCCAGATCATTCACGAGGGTGTTCCCGAGATCCGAGACGTAAGTGTCTTTTTCGCCTGTTCAACTCGTTATCTTTTGCCCTTGCACACACTGGCCCTGACCTGTTCTTTGAATCACAGAGCACAGAGGAGATTGAGCTGGAGATTGATCAATTACCAGCGGCCGTCCTCACCAAGCTCTATAATTTTGTCCTACGTCCTATGCGCCAGCCAGCGCAACCCAAGCGCAATCGCACCGGCAAGGGCACGGGCACAGGTGGTCTCAGGCGCAAGAGTATGGATGAAGAGAAGGAGGCAGAGAAGATTCGTCAGCTGGAAGAGCGCATGGCCCTGTTCGAACCCCACGGTGCGACCAGCGCTGCTCCAGCACGACGAAACGACGAGAGCGAGCACTCATCGGACTCGAGCTCTGGCTCGGACAGCTCTGGGAGCGATTCAGAGTAATTTAAAGGTGACAGTTCGCCGCGCCGCTGCCAAACTTTTTATTTCTTTCTTCGGTCCCATTGCCTGTCGTTTCGACTTCTCTTGCGCGCTCTCTCTTACCCATATATATCCATAACTCTTTGGCCTTTGTAGTGATAGTCTTGCACCTTGTCAACCAACTGTTCCATCTTGTCCGTGGGACGCAGTCGCTCGTTTTCTTGTCCTCTGTCGAATCACTCTTGCTACCGATGTTGTCCACAAAAGTCATATTTTTTACCTACTTTTACATCGTTCAAAATTCATCAATCATACGAACCTTTTTTATTCGGGAACGTAGCCATCTTCGTCGCATACCACCTTTCTCTCCAAATGTAGCTAATTAGTATTGTTCTCTTTTCGTATTCTTTTTACTCTTCGTCTCCCTCACCTCTCAGCTGAGATAGTTTTTTTTTACATACATAATGAATCAGCCTCGTTTGTTGATAATACCTTTTGAGAGCAAATTTTTGTGAATCGAAGTATTCCTATTTTTGTGTGACAAACAATTTTGAGGATAACGAGCATGGACAGGGCAAAAGTCAAAGCTAAGGGTATACACAATTTGAGCAGCGAGATTATTTCCGTCCACCTTTCTTTTGGAATTGTTGCCAGCTTGAACGGACGGGCTTAGGTTCAGGAGGTGGTGGGGCCGGCGCAGGGTGAGATGGAGGCGGTGTGGGTGCAGAGGGCAGAAATGATGGCTCGGGAGGGGCGGCGGTGGTGCAAATGAATTTGAGGGAGGTGGTGGTGATGCGAAAGAACTCTGCCACTGTCGTGAAGACGAGCCTAGACCTGCAGACAAGGACGATGTGTTCGACCATCCTCCTAGCTGAGGAGGAGCCGGAGGAGCCTCCAAGGGCGGTGGAGGAGGTGGGTGTTCGTATGCTTGACGGCTTATTGGAGGAGGTGGAGGTGGAGGCTGGGAGCTGCCTGTGTCAAGGGATGTCCAACCGGCGTTTCGGAAAGTGGGGATATGGCTCGATCGATTGCTCGTTTGTGTCGTAGGTTCGCCTGCTGATGTTGCTGAGGTCCGGGAGGAAGACCCAGAAGATATGGGCGGGCCGAATCGGCTATTATTAGGGGCAGCGGGACTGGAGTTTGAGGAGGGGCCGAGGGAAGCCCAACCCGATTTGTTGAAACCGCCGCCGCTGCCATCACCCTGGGCACTGTGATGGCTATCGCCAGATATTGAGGACCAATTTAACCTTTTCGAGTCGGTGGGGATGGGAACGCCATCGATTTCCATGTTGGCGGTTGCAGCACTGTTGTTGCTGTTAGTGATGTCGGCTGGTAACGTAGAGGCTAGTGCAATGGAAGGATTGGGGATGGCGGCTGGTTTTGGCATTTTGATACCATTAGCGGCGGCTATTTTACGAAGTTCCTTCTCCTCTCGCTTGCGCTCCTTTTCCTTACGTTTGTCGACTTCTTCTTTGGGTTTAAGACGGGCGCTGGCTTGCATGTCTTTAAAGCGGGCTTTGTGGTGGTGCGCGTATGAGTTGGTGTGTTCATCGTACTGAGCAACATTTTTGAATTGCTTGTCGCATAGAGTACAATAGAAGGCACGAAGAGTCGATGTTATTTCCGATTCTAGTGCAGTTTTGCGAGCTACTGAGTCCTATAGAAAAGGTTTTTGGACGTGCCACGTTTAAATGATTGAATTGAGCGAGGTTAATGTAAGTTTCAGTGGCGTACCTCTCGCAATTTACGTTGTTCTTCACTTTCTTTCTGCTGGCGCTCCGAATCAAGACCTCGTCTTTGAGAGACTGTTTCTTCTATCATCCGAACATCTTGGCTTGTTTTCCCAAGTCCTGTCAAGTCCGATTTGATATGGAATGGAATAGGCTCAGTTCGTCCTATTAGAGTTGGGTTAGATAAATCACAGACGGTGTTTTAGTGACCCTGTAGATATTTTTTCGCTTACCGTCGCCAGATAATCCTACAGGCTGGCCTTCAACCCAGCCGAATTTCGAAAGGAGAGCAAACCCTTTATTGGAGGGTTTGATCTTTGTCTCGACAGTAATGACTTCCCGAACCGGGCCTCGGACGTATTCGTCATATTTATGGAGGTAGGATTCATCCACGTCCATGGAATCGTGAGGACGGGGTGACGGGGATCGAGAGACAAGCGAAACGTCGTCGTCGTCGTCGTTGTCGGCAAGACCTCCATCGTCCTCGGGTCTTCCACGCTGATAGGGTGAAGAAAAGAGAGAGGCAGTAGTAACGAGGACCATTAGCGGAGCGAAGTTGGGGTGAGTACCTTCAGAGTGGTAGATCCTGCGTCCGCGTCATTGGGACGTTCCAGCGGGATCGCGTTCCAACGAGCGATTGCGTTTGCAGACATGGTCTGCGTGATAAAGCCAAGTCAAAGACCCTGAGGAAGGAACTGTGGTAAGTCAAGGCATTTTGCTGAGCAGCAAGGCATTCAAATTCACCTTTGCGTATTATTAATGTCAGCGCTAAGCTAACAGTTCAAGCAAAGCTAGGGAATCGTTTGTGTGTTCGTTGTTATTATCGTTGTCGTTGTGCTTGTGCTTGAACTTGAGGCTTTCGAGTGAAGCGGCTATTAGCCATGTGGGCCAGACACGTGACCACGTCGCGTTAAGGTGGCACCGCTAGAACACGCACTTCGCGAGTTGTTTATGTCCGGGTGCTTCAAAGGCTCAACATTGCTCTCCTTACCATTTTCTACTCACGATTGCTATGAGCTCCGATGGATATTTTGATGGAGACGACGACTTTGACTTGTCAGCCCTACAACAACTAGATGCGATCGAGGCAGCTCATTTTTCACCTCGCAAAGCAGTACTACCGCAACTTGTTTCGACACCCCTATTCCCCCCTACTAAAGTCTCCAGGAAACCTTCCTCCGACTCGTCATTCTACGATATGACGTTTGATGTTGACGAGACTGAGCTGGCTAAACTAGACAATATTATTAATGATACGTACGCTGGCAAGGCGCAACCTGTGGCTGGACCCAGCAAGATTTTGCGCACGTCTTCCAAGAACACAGTGCAGACCACCCTCTTTGGAGATGTCCTACCTCCTACAACGTCGAGTAACTCTAACAAGGCTCCAAGATCTCAGCCAGAGAAAACCAAGTCTGATCAACGGAGTCTCTTTGGGCAGCAAGCGCCAAAGACGAAGAAATGGGATCAGACTGCATACGCGAAGAGTGGGACACGGAAGGGCAAGGGGAAAGGTAAAGCTGGGGATGATTCTGGAGAGGAAACTGTAGAATTTGAGCAATTTCCTGCTCCATTCGTCTCAAGCAAGTTGGTTAGCTCGTTTCACTGTGTGTAACTGCTGACCATCGATCTCGTTTCTAGCCGGGTAAGCTTTAATCTTTTCGTCACTGTGAGTTTTTATTGAAACTAAAATACGGCATCCTTTCAGACCAGTATGTATCTTTTTATGCTGTTGATCTTTGCTAATCGGTGCAATAACAGCCTCCTCCCATGAAATTGACCCCGGATCTCCTCGAGGCTAAGCATTGGATATATCCTCTGAATAAACCCAAAAGAGACTATCAATATAACATTGTCAAGAACTGTCTCTTCGAGAATACTCTGGTTGCTTTACCAACTGGGTTGGGTAAAACTTTTATTGCAGGCGTCATGATGCTGAACTGTGAGCACTTTCAGTCTTGACAATGAATTAACTAATGGGGAATCCTGCGATAGACTACCGCTGGTTTCCGGAAGGAAAGGTTATATTTGTTGCTCCTACCAAACCTCTGGTGTCGCAGCAAATTATTGCCTGCCATGAAACCTGTGGTATTCCTGGAAATGATAGCGTGGAATTGAACGGGGAGGTTCCTGCTGCGACTCGGGCTCGATATGTAAGCTTTGCTCACTCATGTGTAACACAGTAGCTTACATGAGATTTAGTGGAGAGAAAAACGAGTTTTCTTCATGACGCCCCAGACATTAATGAACGATCTGGTAAAACAGAATTGTGATGTCGGAGAAATCGTCTTGCTAGTCATAGGTCTGTGCATCTCGACTTGTTTGATATCTGTTGATTTACATTTTTGTAGACGAGGCTCATCGTGCCAGTGGAGACTATGCGTACAATCAAGTCGTCCGATTTATGATGGCCAAGAATCCCCATTTTAGGGTTCTTGCTTTGACCGCTACTCCCGGAAACACTGTCGAGGCTGTTCAAACGCTGGTGGATGGATTGCATATTAGTCGGATTGAAATTCGTAACGAAGAAAGTTTAGACCTTAAACAGTATATCCACAAGAAGGTATTTTCAAATGACACATGATTGAAGAGATCCTGATGTGTTTTTACTAGACGGTTGTGCCTCATATAATCAAAGCAAACGAAGATCTCGCAAAGATTAGAAATCTTTTGGTGAAGGTCATGGAAGTAAGTTTCTCGTTTCTACTGGGTTTACTGGTTATTTACTTGTGTGGTAGCCTCACATAAAGAAACTAGTTGCAGCCAATGTGCTTCGTCCTAACGAATCGGCAATTTCGCTGCACCCATATAGGGCCCAGGCTTTGATGAGAGAGTCTCCTCCTCACCTCTTTACGGCATTATCTGTGCTATCAAAACTGGCTAGAGTTATGATGTACCTCGTATGTGCCCAAAACTCTCTTCCAAAATTGTGATTAATTTAATTATTCGTTGTATAGGTGACGGGCTCTTTCGAAACGTGCTATTTATATCTCAATGAATTAAGAACAGAGATAGACGAAGACATGGCAGGAGCAAAAAACAAAATAATAACAGTAAACGATTCAAGAATGACCCCAGCTACATTACGCTCATGAAAGAGGTTGAAGCCCAACGACAAGTTGGCTGGGGCATTCATCCGAAAATCGAAAAGTTGAAGACTATACTAATCCAACACTTCGGATCAAAGCTCGCTGACGAGGAGGCAGACGGGGACAATGCAGAGCCAGATGACACGAAAGTTATGGTTTTTCTTCCTACCGAGGAGTAGTGCAAGAAATAGTGAAGGAACTGGATAAAGAGCGCCCTCTAATCCGCGCTGCCGAGTTTATTGGCCAAGGCACCGATAAACAAGGAAATAAAGGCCTTCAACAGAAAGAGCAGCTTGAGGTCAGTATGAATGTCGCTTCCAATTTCACAAATGATTGATTCTCTTCGGACAGGTTATCAAAAAGTTCAAAGCCGGTGAGTATAATGTACTCGTCGCGACCTGCATTGGCGAAGAAGGACTTGATATCGGTGAAATCGACCTTACTGTGTGCTATGATGCTGACAAGGCGCCCACTCGGATGGTACGAACATCTTTTCATTCCAGAATTGAATAATTCTAAACTCTTTTAGATTCAACGGTTTGGAAGAACAGGTCGCAAACGCGCAGGAGTTATCCATGCTCTACTGGCAGAGGGTCGCGAAGAAAACAACATCGACAAAGCGGAAAGTACCTACAAAGAAGTGCAAAAGATGGTCAACAAAGGACAGAGTTATGAGCTTTATGAGGATGTCGAACGTCTCATCCCGAGCCACATCAAACCGGAATGTATCGAAAAAGTTGTCGAGATTCAGCATTATGTTAAGGAAGACGCTCGTAAGAAAGGGTCTCCGAAGAAAGGCACTGCGAAGAAGAGGAAGCGAAACGATGATATCTCCAGGAACATTCCTGACGGTGCCAGTACGGGTTTCGTGTCCGTACGCGATCTTGTGGTCAAAGGACCCAAGAAGGCGAAAAAGTCGCTTTACCGAAAGATTTCGATGCTTGTGGCCAAGACGACCAAACCGACGAGGAACTGGAATCAGGTCGCATCCTCCCTGCTCCTCGTCGGACACAATCCGCTGTTGCAGGTCCTTCTGGGACTAAAAACCTGCAGCGAAGGGTAAGCTCAGGAAGTCTGCTACATTAGGTGACACCAAAGCGCCCAAACCACGCAAGACGAAAAAGGTCGAGATACCAACTTCCAGTCAACTCTCGCAGAAAGGAATAGATGATTCAGATGATATGGACATCGAACAAGGCATCGTTTCGCTTTCAAATGTCAAAGGGAAGGCTCGGTCAAGAACTCCTATAAATATGTCTCCAACTCCTGAACCATCCCCAAAGACGAAAAGAAAGATAGACCAATCCGTCATCGAACTATCCGACTCCGACCAGAGTCGCGTCTCTCCAATTCGACGGAGGTTGCAACCTCGAAATCGCACCTCAACCCCGGACGACCCGCCTGACGAGGACCACCAGTCTCATAGTTCAGCCCCGGAAAATCCACTTAATGAGGACCATGACCATGATATGTCTTGGTTGGTTGAAGATGATGAAGATAATCTCAACTTTGAAATTGTCGATTCCTCACCCATCCGTCCCACGCCCAAACCTGTTTTCAAACGAATACAAATTGGAGATGAGTCTATCGAAATATCACATCCTATTTCCAGAGACATGTATGTGAATACATCTGATCCTCTCGAAGCGCCAGAGGAGGATTCCGTTCAATTTATTGAACCAAGTGCGAGTAGGGCGAGACCTGCCGATTGGCAGCAGGGTTCTAACAGGGATATCCCGCCCAGCTTGTTCTCTCCATCGAAGACGACCAACACTCGCCGGTTACTGCAGGCCAAAAAGATAATGTCTTCGCCATTAGTTCTCTCCAGCGGACCCACGTCTCCAACAGGGAATGAAGGCAGAACCACTATGCCTCCCCCTGTTATCCCGGATCGTTTTCTGGAATCGCCCAAGATGCCGGAGCCGTCTTTTCCTGTGCGTCCTGTCGGGAATCACACAAGGAGACGTCGTATCATATTCGATGAGCCTGAGTCCCCAGCTATGGAATCTTCGCCCCAACCTCAACGTCGTCTTAATCGTATCGAGTCCACACCAATTCAACCGAAATCCAAGACGAAAGGGAAAGAGAAGGGGGAAGTCAAGACGGCCAAAACCTACTATTCTAGGCCGGAATGCAAATACGTTGTTCGATGGTGAAGCAGCCCATTCCGGCGACGATGTCAGTGAGGGTGGCTCGAACAGCGAAGACGACCAAGAGAGCGAGTCGGATCGAATGTTCTTGAAAGACTCGCCAGCTACTCAGGTTTCTCAGTCTTACGACCAGAGTCAGATATATCGCCGGAGTCTACTTACACAAGCCCCAAGAAACGGTGAAGGGCCATTGTTTACTGATGGCCCTGTGCGCGCGAGACCATTCGGGAGAAACGATGGGCCACGGTTTCGCCAGTTATCTTCTAGCTCTCCGCCACCACCAGATGAGGAGCTGGATCAGTATCATCTAGGAAGCTTTGTCGTCGATGACGACGAAGAAATATTTTACGAGAACCCTTTTAATTCATTTTTGCTTCGGAGCTGTAAGATTGCTGCGCAATAGTTGTAACATTTGCAAACATTTCATAAAATCACTATACCCGCTTCTCTCCCGGATACATTAAATCCTTGTTCTAGATCTACATGAATAAAGACTTTACCCATTGGCCACCAGGCCTTGAAAGAATATTCTCTTCCTGACGGTGAAATTTACTTTGTGGCCTTGGGCACGCGTCTAACGTAGACATCCTTAATCTCACCGTTAGCCTGAGTTTCGGGCTTGATAAAGCCAGCAGCCTTCTTCTCCTCGGCGAGCTGCCGCACAACGCTCAAAAAGTCGTCCACAGCCCCTTCGGATGTTTGAATATGAACCACAAGGCGCGATCCGCCAAGGAAGAGAGGTTCAGGAAGGGCTGATCCTCTGTCACCGATTTCATCATAAGTCACTCCAAGGGGAGATGGGTCATAGAAGATCTATTGTAAATATGTTAGACCAACAAACAACTTGGGATGAAGGATCCCTACCATGCAAGTCTCGGCCCTACTCAAAATATTCGCTCCGATCTCCTCTAGTCCGCTTTCCAGTCGTTTCGCCAAAGCATGGACTCGAGGGAGTTGGGAAAGTTGTTAGTCAAAGCATACGCAGCTGCACCTGCGAGGAAGCCTGTTTGGCGCATGCCTCCTCCGAAGAGCTTGCGGAACCATCGGGCCTTGGTGATGAATTCCTTTGTTCCGACTAGACACGATCCAAGAGGTGCGCCTATATAAAAATACAAATTAACCAGAGAGGATCGTATGCTTTCGAGTAAAGGCTCGTACCGAGGCCTTTGCTGAAGCATAAACTCACGGAGTCAAATGGATCGCATAGTTCCTTCAGAGGAGTGGATGTTTCTGCAGCGACGTGCCAAATCCTCGCGCCATCAAGATGCATCTTCAGGCCCACGGAGTGAACATATTCTGAGATGGCAATGGCCTCTTCTTGGGGTATGATAGTCCCGTTAAGAGTGTTCTCTAGTGCAACGACTTCTGTGGGAGCACTAGAATAGGATAGTAAGCACGGTGGATGTGATTGAATAATTTCGTAAGGCTTACAAATGAGTATCATTGCTTATAATGATATTATCCTTAACATCCTGGAGGGTGATGTGATGCTCTGAAAAGTGTTAATGTCGACATATACGCAAAGCCGGATCTTATCCTTACTGTTTGTAGGGACGACTGCAATAACGGCTGCTCCAGAATGGAAGGCAGCACCTCCGGCTTCGTATCTGGCTAATTTAATCGACCAGTTTAGATCCGAACGAGCTAAACTTACTTGTGGATATGCGCGCGATGGTCACAAAGAACAGAATAGGGGGTTGCTTAAGATGGGTCCTCAGTGCGATTTGGTTCGACGCAGTCCCAGAAGCCACGAAGAGACCGGCTTCTTTGCCTGTTATCTTGGCGATATGGGCTTCCAATGCCCTGTGAGATTACTGTCGTTAAATTCACGGAATAAACCTGATCGAAATGCTGAACGGACGCGGTGGATGGCTCGAAGTAAACATCATCTCCCAAAGTTGCAAGAGCAGCATAAGAATACATCTCCTCAGTCGGCACTGAATTCTGCACTCAGATACGAGTGCATGATTGAATAAAATCTGAGCTCAACCTGTAACAGTGTCGGCTGTATAGCAAATATATTGGTCGTATGTCCCGATAAATAATGTTGTTTATCGCTTACAGATGAACGTGCGCGCTATATCCTTGCGTTTGTTGGCATTTTCTAATGCATGGGTCTTGGATACAACGTCAAATTTAAGCTGATCCGCGATAGAGGAGAAGGTAGAGGTCGACATGGCCTTTCTTGAGTTGATGAAGATTCTTGGTAATGTCAAGATGCGTAAGGAAAGCGTAAGCCGATAGGTCATGAGAAACCCCTTCTCAAAAGGAGCCACGGTGGAAAGTTGCACATTGTTTCTCTCGAAAAGCAAATTCGAGTGAGAGATGGCGGCATTGTCGTCCCGCCGGTACCGGATTGGAAGTGATCATATTACGTAAGTAAGCAAACTTTGACGGGGTCTGCGGAGAGACTGACCAGGCTACTTTGATTTCAACCCATTTGCCTGTTGTTTTTCTCGTTTGGTTCTCGGCCCTAATATTCCTTGTATCTCAATACCCCTTCTTCTATTCAATAACCATGGGAAATGTAAGTCGATCACAATAAGATAACATTCGTTGGTCAGGCTGATCATCGTCTTGTGTTTAAAGGGAGCTAAAGCTGCACAAAAGCGTGAGCGCAATACGGACAAGTCTGCCGCCAAAGGCTCCAAGAGTCAGGCCAAAGTCAACGAGGCTGCTAAATCCATCATCTGCAGTGTCTGCAGGCAAAACTTTGTGAGTGCCTTTCGTTTTTTCGCCCTCGTAACACTGACGCATTAAACCACCATAGTTGATCACCACCCGCGCACCTGCGTAAGTCTCCTTGTAAATATCAAGCCTTCGATATAAACTCTGACATCTCTCACTCGGTCCTTTCCCTTGACATCCATACCGCTCCCCACAGACTCGAGGAACACTCGGCTAACAAGCACTCAAAAACGATGACAGAATGCTTCCCCACTTTCGGAAAGTAAACAATTTCATTATATGAGGGATGGAGGTTTTGGAGGTTCTTCTGATTGTATATGTCATATCCATTATATCGTCTACAGCAAAAGTGATACTTTTGTCGACGGTTATTAGTTTAGAGAGGCGTTCGTGGATGCGTCGAATGTATATGCTCGCATGAGAGCTATCGTCCGCCTGCAAGACTATACGGGAGTGAATCCACCAGCTGCGTTGGCAGCACCGCGACTTTGAAGTTTCTCTCCGACCTTCTTCTGGACGTCGTTGAATTTGGCGACGCATCGGTCGATGCACGCGCTTTCTCCCTTGTTCAAGTCAGGTTCGGCGTATCGCGCGCTAATGCACTTTGAGTGACATGACCTATAGATAATTATTAATGAAGTCAAAGTATGGTATGCCCTTTCTACTGACTGGACCATTCGGTTGAAGAAATCCGTCACTGTGTCAAGCCTAAGAACGAAGTAAGGCTCGGAGTTTGAGCGACGGAAGAAACAGGACAGCTCACTCAGTGACAGCCATTTCAATCTTGTCGGTATTGACTCCTCCACCGCCGGACGTTGGGACATTGCCTCTGAGGAAAGACATAGTTGAGAACGAATATAAGGTAGAGACAAAGAAGTGAGCGCCGCGCGACACGAAAGTGTTTCCGTCGACCGGTCACGTTTTTGATCAAGCTCATAGCCGAAAAAGTTTTGGACTGTGTCAATCTGACGCGCAGAGCCTCGCTCAGTGCTCACTCATATCATTTCATTTCAAAAATACAAAATCATACATGGATAAGAAAAGAGAGTCTACCACACTCTCCCTCCATCGTTGTCGTTTCGTCGACTATGCTCCCTCTGCCATAACTGCTTTGGCCTACCCTCCCCTGCCTTTACCATCGGTCAAAGGCAAGAAAAAAGACCACTGCTGGGAAGCAACCACTTCGATTCGGTCTTCTCGCAGTCGGCCATGCTAATGGAAACATCGATATATGCGAATGGCAGGGTGCAGAGCGAGAGGCACAGTGCTCGCAGGCTTGGGTGGTGCGAAAAGTGCGTAATCTATGCTGAATATTCCTTTTCACAACACTTACACATCAAATTAACACATGTAGACACTCCCTGGCCCTTATCCATCAAAGGTAGACTCTTTGGCATATGTTATTCGATACCCAGACGATGTGGGACCCGATGATGTCCCTGTGCAATCCGATCTTCGTCTATTCAGCTCGGGCGGAGGAAGTGAACTAATAGAATGGGATTTAGAAAGAGGATGTATACGCGTGAGCCATCCAATACAACATTTCTGTGTATATGCGCGTTAACCGATTTTACGAACACAGAGAACCATTAACTCGCAGGGTGGATCTATATGGTCCATCGCCGCCAACCCTTCCTCCTCTGCTCTCGCACTCGGGTGCGAAGACGGCACAGTTCGTATTCTCTCAATAGCGAACGATACTTTGACCCACTCGCGTCGCTTCGATAGAGTGAAGTGCCGGATGTTAAGCATCGCTTGGGGACCTCCCATGCCCCGACAACCGCAAGCTAAGAAAACGCAGGATTCTTCTGCTGATTCGAGCAGCGATGATGATGATGAGGAGGAGGAATGGACCGACTCTTGGTTAATCACTGGAGGTTCGGATAGCAGCCTTCGGAAATGGGATATTGCAAGCGGTAGAGTGATCGAGAGAATGGGAGTCGATAAAGTACGAGGAGAACGCACATTAGTTTGGACAGTTGGAGTCCTTAGGTATGTTCTCCTCATTCGCAAACTAAATGACATTCTAAATGACTATTTGCAGAGATGGTACTATAATTTCTGGCGATTCATTAGGAATGGTCAAATTCTGGGATTCAAGGACCTGTACCCAACTTTACTCTTTCAAAGCCCATGGTGCAGACGTCCTATGTATGGTCATCAGTCCTGTAAGTCATTCGACCTTGTATCGAAACTACCATTAACCAGGTTCTCTCTAACTAGGAAGGAAGGGCTATCTACACAGCAGGTGTTGATCAAAAAACTGTTCAATTCTCCCTTGTTAAAACATCCAGTACTGAAAGCGGTCCCTTTGCGAGTCGGTGGACACAAACATGTTCCCGTCGCATGCATTCGCACGACGTGCGAGCCTTGGCCATCTGGCCACCATACACTCCCCTACCGGCCCCATACAAAAGACAATTTGCGATCGATATAGCTCCCATTCTCGCCTCTGGAGGACTTGATATGTCTGTTGTACTCACCCCCGCCGCGTTGCCTACGAGCACCGTTGTCAAGATCACGAATCCGCTGAATACGAGCACGGAATCTACCTTTGAAGATTCGTACCACCGTAAGTTGGCTTTTGTCGCGAGAGGCATTGTGCGCGTCGCCCGAGGTGCTCGTTTGGTGTCGTGTGCGCGGGAGGCTGGGCTTAGCGTGTGGAGAATTCACAAAAACAGAAGGCGAGGCAGGTGCTCGGCAGATGCAGACAGAACCAACTCTCGATCCCCTGGAAACCGAACCTTTTGCTGGTGGATGGGAAAAAGTGCTCGAGATGGACCTTAATGTCAACACAAATATAACCACCCACGAAATCTCGGACGACGGTAAATGGCTCGTCGTTTCGGATTTATATGAGAGCAAGCTCTTCTCTCTTAGCACAGATGTGAGTGTTCAATTTAAATGCGAGTTACCAATGTTCACCTTACCCAACTTAATCTACAGGACACCGGTGAAATTTACCTTAAACGAATAAAAGACTTTTCGTCTATTATCCAAGCACACATTCCCGCATCTTCTAGTCATTCCGCGTCTACTGGTGCCAGCGCCTTCCAATTCACCCCGATTCAACGAAGCTCGTCATGTCAACCGCCCTCTCCTCGTACGTCCTCATCATCAACCTAACAGGAGATAAGCCGCGTGTCATGCGCCGCTTCGATCAACATCGGATGCAGGACTCGATCGTGCACGACAGAGTTGTGAAAGGCAGGGCACTAGCTCTTGATAATGCTGGCACAGAGCGCGTGAACGGACACGTCCATGTCAACGGCGACGTGAGTATGGATGTGGATATGGCTGAACCTGACGCAGACTCGCCCGCTCCTGCTGAAAACGAAAACGAGGAAAGCGAATCGTCTGAGGATGAAGAGGATGACGAGGACGTTAGCTCGACTGCTGCTATTGTCAGCGTCGATCGGATAGCCGTGAGTACTGACGGCCAATGGCTCGCCACATCCAACAGCCGGGCCAGAACGCACATCTTCAACCTCGATTTGATATCTGTGAGTTTTCTTTCCAGTCATCCATTCACGATTTCTCGGCGATGTATCTAATACCCTCCCTCAAATTAGCACCACTGCGTCCTCCCAACCTTCCCACGTGCCGCGCAAGCGCTCGCGTTCGACCCTATGCACCCCTCAGTGCTCCTCCTCGCCTTCCCTGACAACACCATCCAGATATTCGACGTCGAGACTCGGCAATTCCCCATCTGGGGCAAAGAGCTTGCCGCAAGCCTGCCCAAACGATTCACATACGCACACGACCCAGTGCTGGGCGTCGCCTTCGACCCCGCCGTCTCATCGAGCTCCGGCACGGATGATCAGGGCAAGACGCGATACGTGCTCTTCTGGGGCGCGACGTGGATGTTCAAAGTGAGTCTGGACACCACCGTGCGCTCGGGCGCGAAAAAGAGGCGTCGCGAGATGGCACCGGTGCCTGGTGCAGACGAGGACAGGCAGTGGAGAGACTATAAAATGATCACGCAGTACCGCCCTATGCTGTGCTGCGATTTCCTGACGAAGGATGAACTGGTGGTGGTCGAGCGGCCGCTTGTAGATGTTTTGTTGACACTGCCGCCTGCGTACTTCAAGCACAAGTACGGCGCGTCGTGATTATTATTGTAGACACAAGTACTACTGTATTTCGCATGTCTGACGTTGCCTAAATCTTACGATTTACGTAAATGCTTCACCGTTTGCATCGCGCTATGTTATCTGAGAACTGAATGTTGAAAAGGGGTTATACTAGGAATTTGGCCAAAGGTCCAACCCTACTGTAATTTTAGTCGTCTAGAAGATGGAAGATGAATTGGATACAACTAATTAAGAAAATGATGTAATGGAGGGATTGGAATGAGGAAATGAAAATAAACAGATAAAATAATGCTGGTGTCTAAAGCTACATGATGATGTCATAACAACAGACTAATGGGAATGCAGGATACGCGTAAATGACCGTAACATGAAGGGAAAGATGCTGAAAAAGAGAAATCCTGGCAATGAAGCTGAATATCGATTCCAGGGTGAAGATTAATTTTGTTCTTATGGGAGTGTTGAAGGGTGTTTGCTTTATGAATCCAGCACCTTTTGGCGCCGGTCTGCAAGCTCGTTGTCCTGTCGTTTGTCTTCTCTGCACGGCAATCAATATTTGATTTGATCAAGGGGTCAAAGAAGGTATGACGTACTCGGAATTTAGGATGGAAAGATACAATGTCCAGAAGACTCCACATGCCTGCGAAAATGGAACACGATATGGGAGAGGCATGTATCGGAAATTGATAAGCTGAAAATGCGGATGGACATGGTTAGGAGAACTGTCAGCGGTATCAAGTATGCTTATCGTTTACCTGAGCTAGAGGCCATACTCTCCAGTTGGCTATGAGGGCGGTTCCATAGAGGTCTTTGAACCTGTCGCCTATCTGGCGAGGACTACGAGCTTCCATAATGCCCATTGAGGTTAGGAATAGGCCGAGCTGCGATCGCGTGGTCAGCCAGTCTGTCGCTATAAATGAGATTGTGTTGGAAGACGATAACATACGCCTAAGGGGGCCCTGTACGAAAGAGATAATTTAGCAACGTGCAAAAGACTGAAGGATGGGAGCTACATACATGAAAAGTTGATCGGCTGCAACACGCTTGCCTAAAGCTTTGAGGGATACCTTATTGGTACCTTTGATAGCCCGCAATGGGAAGCGCCTTTCGAGAAAGATATTCCACCGACCCATGAACGGACCTGCATTGTGAATGTATCAGCTCAAATGCAAACACAGATGAAAAGTAGGCCAAAGACACACTTATCATAACACCATAGGCGAAGAAACGAGCAGTTCGAGTAACATCATATCGTGGAACCTCCTCGTGCTCTCCTTTACCAACCTATCATAAGGATCGCGATGCATCAGGCGCTATCCACGAGGTACAACATTTCGCTTGACATGAAACTCACCGTTCGCTGTGCGACTTGGGCCACAACGTCTCCAAGAGCATTCAAACACCCACCCGTGACTGCAAGAGTGGAGTAGGGATGAGAGTCGAAAGAGTGCATATAAGCGCGTGCTATTGTTACAGCTGCCATTTCTTATGAGCAGCGGGGGGTTTAAAGTCTTGTGAATTAAGATGAGTGAGGATTTTGCGAGACAATGATAAAATACGAAATGCAATGCAAAGTTGTGTAGGAAAGGAGAAACTGAGAATTTTGGGAATTGTGTGGATTGGGGTCAAAAGAAGGTGGGATTTAATAGGTCAGAGAATGAAGTGCGTACCCTTGGAGAATATTTAGGTCATTCCGGGTGAGGGAGGAGACGTCTCCACAACTTTGTCAACGTGCTTTTCGATTCATTTCGATGGAGATCTGCCGAAGCCAAGACCAGTGGCATCTAACCTTAAATCTGCACGTGATGGGCGCGTTCGTACTAATTATAGTCTTCCACGCCGCACGCGCTAGAAAATATTGTCAGCCTCACACCAGTCATCCTCCAGGTCAGCCACCAGTTAGAACAGTACAAAATGCCCTCAGAGGGGTAATAATTACTCATTACTTTCTCTTTTTCACACTACACATTGTACATTCTATTTTTCATCACATCGCTAATCGGGCACCGTATCGGTATTACACAACACCTTATTCACCACTTACTCACTTCACATTCGCCCATTACTATCACCACTACTATGCCTTCTTACACAAAAGCTGCCGCACTCATTCTTTTCGCATCATATCACCTCGCCATTGCCGCTCCTGTCCCAGATGACAGCAATCAGGTCGGCAACGCCTACACCGGCACCGGAGGCAACGCATCAGGGGGCGACGTTCTCAACAGCAGCGCTCCGAAGGGTCTTTTGGATGAGGGTCTCATCAAACTCTTTTCTGGTTTGTCTTTTCCATAGCAAACGGCAGAGGCAGCATGGCTCACGACTTGAACTGCAGGCAACGGGGGCAATGGAAGGCATGCCAACTCGGGCGCGTCCTCTGCTGTCATACCTTCTACTCTGCAGGTCGGAGGTAACAATACCACGGACAGAAGCACTTCCAGTGGAAGTACTGCCAATAGTGTGGACAACGCATACAGCGGTAGCGGAGGTATCGCTAAAGGGAGATACAGTAGCAAGTGGAGGCCTTCTCGAACTATTCTCAGGCACGTTGAATCAATCATTAACTTTGCAGGGCAGAGGCTTACTAGACTTTCAACTACAGACAATGGAGGATCCGGCGGTGATGCGAGCAGTGGATCTTCTGGAAATCCAAGTACTATTATTAAAAAATTGGGGTCTTCAGGAAAGTCGCGGATAATGAGGGTTATCCGCAGGAGGCTGGACTGAGTCTCCCTTTCGCAGTGGCGGTTCTGCCTCTGGACAGGAAAGGGCAAACCTAATCGTAATAATCACCATCAGCAAAGGGCAGGTACCTGTAATTAGTCGCCATTGTATATTAATCCTTATAATTTCCACCTTAATTTCTGTTCAGCACAATAATAATCAGAGATGAAAGGACTGCAGTTACTTACGCGAATTATAGAAGGCGTAATTTTCCTGTGACCTCATTTATAATCCCTACAGGCCCTGGACCTATGGCCAGAACGCTACGCACATTTTCCCCTTTCTCGCTATATAAGCAAATGCTGTTGGAAGGAAGATAGAAGGAAGCAATGGATACACGCACGGATCTGTCACCGAACGTGCACATAGATTCAAACTCTTCGCAATGGCCTCCAATTCCAGCAGTTCGTCCTCTGATTTGGCTTTGAGAGCGATTTTGGCTTGTCTGCAGGTTGTAGCCCTGTCAGATTTTATTGCAAGTGAATGGTATCGTAGTACTTACCCTAATACTTCCCATTGATATACAAGCTACGGAATGACGCAAGGCTTCAGATCATAGTAAACGTTAGAGTGATGTGTACATACATATGAGTTCTTCTTGTTGAGGGCTTTGTAGGATGCTAATGTGGCTTGACTGTAAAAAAATGAATTGTTTCTCAAGCCTCATCCCTATCAAAAGGAAACTCTTACCAGCATCTATCGAAAGGCGCGACAAAGGTTAACGAACTTCATGAACGTAATATATCCAAATGTCAACTCAACTGAGCAGCGATACTCCCGGGGCTCAACTTCAGATCTGTACGAACGACTAAAACCTATACACAAATCAGTATTAGAAGCAGATTAGCTCGGAAACACACCAATTTGCAGGGTTCCATCCATCCAAGGGGGACAGCCTTAAGGTCTCCATCAGATATGGCTTGATCGTCAGTTTCTTCCCTCTTCTTCTTCAACTTGTGGGGGTATTTCTGTCTCTTGTTTTTGAACACTAGGAGTTGATTCCGAAATTGGTGTGTCGCGTGTTGTTAACGCGCCAAGTTGGTATCCTACACCAATGGAGGCGAGGGATAGAAGCAAGGAGCCAAGGACAACTGCACACTCAAGTCAGTTATGGTACGAAAAACCAAATGGTCTACTTGCTCTGAAACGCTAAAGAACTTGAGGAGGGCATGGCATAAGGAAGAGGTCCTAGCCCGATCAAGAACAATATCGTAAATAGCTCGGCAACTCCCGAATGGAATTTTCTGTCTTCAGCATCATTTCTTATTCTTACCCCTTCGACGACGATATTTCTCTCTTTCTGGATACCCATAGATTGTCTTTCATCCATACTATATATAAAAGACATCAACATGTCACCCATAAAATCTGGCTCTAGCTCTACGAGCTCGGGACTGAGCAAAAGAAAAGCAAGCAAAAGCTTAAGAACCAAGAGGAATCCACGAACGAACCTACTACTTCTGCATCTGCCTCCACTTTTGCGTCTACCTCTGCTTCCGCTGCATTTATCTCTACCTCTGCCTCTGAACCCGCTGCAGAGCCCAAAAATTCAACTCCAAATCAAAAGCTACCCCCGAACAGGCAGAATCTGAATCGACTTCCAAGCCTGCCCGAGTCCCATTCTCAACACTTGATCTCTCCACCCCCACTACTCGTGCGCTCGCAGAGATGGGAATGACTACAATGACTGCCGTGCAAGCCAAATCCATTCCCGTACTACTCGCAGGTAAAGACGTGCTCGGCGCTGCTCGCACAGGGTCCGGCAAGACCCTCGCCTTCCTCATTCCCGCCGTCGAGCTCCTCCACCGCCTCAAGTTCAAGCCTATGAACGGCACGGGTATCATCATTATTACCCCCACGAGAGAATTGGCTCTCCAGATCTTCGGTGTTGCTAGGGATTTGATGAAGTATCATTCGCAGACGTTTGGAATCGTTATTGGCGGTGCAAATCGAAGAGCGGAGGAGGAGGAGAAGTTGGTCAAGGGAGTCAATCTGCTTGTCGCTACACCTGGACGACTTTGGGATCATTTGAGGGTAAGTGCGTTTTCAGTGTCCATTTTTCAACCATGCTTATGGTCTTGATTCTGTGCAGGATACAAAAGGATTTGTGAGAAGAAATATCAAAGCTCTAATCATCGACGAAGCCGATCGGATATTGGAAATTGGTTTCGAGCAACAGATGAAGGATATCATTGCTATGCTTCCCAAAGAGTCCGCTTTATCTTTGTGAAGCTAACGGACTTTTACTTATTTTTCTTTCACCACAGATGAACGCCAATCCATGCTGTTCTCGGCCACACAAACCACAAAAGTGACGGATCTTGCTCGGATATCACTGCGACCTGGTCCTGTCCACATCGACGTCGATAAAGAGAAGCCACGAGCACAGTGACCACTCTCTCGCAAGGCTATGTCGTCTGCCCATCTGAACGCCGCTTCCTCCTCTCTTCACCTTCCTCAAAAGAACCTCAAGAAGAAAGTCATTGTCTTTTTCTCCAGTTGCAATTCCGTGAAGTACCACTCAGAGTTGCTTAATTATATCGATGTTCCAGTGTTGGATCTTCATGTACGTTTGTTTTCTTTTAATAATTCAATTGGAAAATATAACAAGGATATGATAGGGCAAACAAAAACAACAAAAACGAACCAACACCTTTTTCGAGTTTATTAACGCAGAGTCTGGAATCTTGCTATGTACTGATGTTGCTGCCCGTGGACTGGATATCCCTCGCGTGGATTACATTGTGCAATATGACCCTCCTGATGATCCCCGTGATTACATCCACAGAGTAGGACGAACGGCCAGAGCCGGGAAAGTGGGAAAGAGTTTACTGTTTCTCTTGGAGAGCGAGCTTGGGTTCTTGAGATACCTCAAGGAAGCTAAAGTTCCTCTGAACGAGTTTGTCTTTCCAGCAGACCGAATTGAGAATGTACAGGCTCAAGTAAGTTCTCTTGCAATGGACGAGGAAATCGTCAAAATTAAACTCTTTTTGTTTGCAGTTGGAGAATCTTCTTGCAAAAACTACAATCTTTATAGGTCAGCGACGAGTGGGTACCGGGCATACTTGCAGTCGTATGCGTCGTATTCGCTGAAGAAGATCTTTGACGTGAACGCGTTGGACTTGACCAAGATCGCCAAAGCGTTCGGTTTCAAAGTGCCTCCTCGTGTCAACCTTGCCATCGGACCTGGAAAGGGCCAGTCTGCGCGAGCGGGCGAGAAGAGACGCCGTGATGAAGACAGTGCAGTATCAGATGAAGAAGTGTCCGAGACAGAGGAAAGTCCCAAGAAGCTGAAGGGGAGTGGACAGGTTGGAGATGGGTCAGTGCGCGGCCCAATGCGAGTGAAAGAGTTAAAACGCAGCGAGACGCTAGGAAAGAAGGCTGTCGAAAAAGATATGTTCAGAAAGGGCAAGGAGATGAAGAAATTGGGCACGAATTGGAGTAGATAGAATTATTTTGTTTTCATACCTGGCAATGGAGCTGTGACGTTTTGCACACGTGACGAGGGTGACGCCACGTTTAATTTGGTTGGAAAACTCACCCTTTCGTCCTTTGTACCGCGGTCCTCGACACTGTTTCCCCCGGTTCTAAATTTTTATTTACAACCTTGAATTGTACAGTCGTCTTCTTGACATTTTTCTGGCCGTTCAAATGGCAACTACTCAGGTACTTCTTTGAGGTTTTGGTCTTGTTCAAGACAGGCAATCTCATTCCGGTCTATAGCACTATCTCTGGGCTTCGGGCCATTTCTTGCTCCTCATATCCTCTTTGCGATATATTCTCGCATGGGCTACCTTCAAAACAGTTTCTACTGTCTGGTACAAAGGTCAGCACCCTCCACAGTTCTCATCTGTTCGCAGCCGAATTAACCCGCTGACCTCTTGTTCCGCGTTGTTTGCAGCCAGCTTCACCGGCGCGTTGATCAGTTACGCCATCGTATGCCAGTGCGTTCACATATTTTTACTGTGTGACAATGGATGCTGATTGCTTTCCTTGCTTCTAGAAAATCGCTGGGGGTATGTCGAACATTTTCCTTGCGTGCAACCCGTGTCATATGTGCTGCCTATAACATGACGTAACACACGTTTTCCTTACAGACCCCTCAACCTAATCTCGCGTACTTGCGCAAAGCTATGCTCGATGAGGTTTGTTGCATTTGTAATTTATCATTCTGTTCTATGATGACTGGCATTATTTAGAACGTCCAATACTTTTGCTCGCCTTCTTTTGGTGGTCCTCGAGACCGGTTGCGAGTGCGTACTTGTGTTTACTTTAGCTCTTGTCTGGACTAATTATACGCTCTATTGCAGTCGCTTTGTTCCCGTACATGATCTTCTCGCTTTTCCATGCCTTACTTTCACGCGCACCACTTTGATGACCCAATTCCTCCCTCCTGGTCAACCTTCCACAGCTGGCGGCCCTCCCCAGCCCCACCCCTTGGCTAAGAAACTTCAATCTTGGGTCAAAGGTCAGTTTTGAGCACAACACAAATCATATACATTAGTTCTGACTGATAATCCAGCCAACTACGACAACGCCATGAGGATCGTCGCTTACACAGAACTTGTCATCCTGGTCCGCGTTATCCTCGGATTCTTCACTTTCCGCAACTCGCTCCTCGCACCCATCATCTTTGCTCACTTCTTGCGCCAGCGCTACTTCCAGTCTGGGTTTACTCGCGAAGCCGTCGGAAACGTGAACAACCGCGCTGATAGTTTCATCCGCAAGCCCACCAACCCACCTGTCCTTGCCCAAGTTTGGGACAAGGTTCAATACCTGATTCAAACTTGGGCCGGTGTTACCCTGACGCCTAATGCGGGCGTGCCTCCTCAAGCCGCTCGATAATTTTTGACTGTCCATATTTCTCGCTGATCAGGATTGGACATTATGTTGGGGTGTTAGTTGATTAGTGTCCTTGTGGTTGGAGTGTAGATACGGCTGGAAATAACTACAAGCATTCAATTCTTGGTTGCATTTAATTCCTTTATCTTTGGGGACGAACTTTGAAACAGTCGAAATAGGCGCGACGTGTCTTCTGTTCTTTTATTTTATTAGATTGGATGCTGTCGTTTTATTTAGTGCGCGCTTACAGTGCTAATTATGGTTTCATCGTTGTGTATGTATGTGGATACTTGCGAGCAAGTATGAACGAGGAGTTAGGACATGACGGCAGTGGCGCATATATGGATGCATGACGTCGTCGTCAATTATGGAGCCAGTAAAACGTATAAAATCCGAGGGGGTGGGGGGGAGGAGGAACAGGCATAATATCACAAATGCCTTCAATTGTACACGCCGCCACCGAATTTATCAACGCAATAGTGGGCATCTTCGTCTCACTCACGCAATCTGTGTTTGCTGTCTTCCATGCCATATTCGCTCTGGGAGCGGACGTTATCACCAGCGTCCTCAAAGTGGCCCAACACCTGATCGCGATGGTCACAGACGTGTTTCAAGGCGCCCTTGGCTTTATTGCAGGTAGGTCTATGTTCAAAAACCTTGAATGGTCTATACTTATTTCTGAAACCAGCGAATTTTGTTGCAATCGCAGCACTAGGAGGTGCATACTACATTTACACAGTGTATCAAGCCAGGAATAGGGGCACACTGCGGAACGGAAAGACTCGCGCGTGATCTTCTTCTTACATAATAGCTTAGTCTCAGCCCTAATAATATGTACAACAAATACGTGCAAATATGTTATTTACTTTACTTTGGAATATTTTGATAGCTTGTCGAATTTTCTGCAGTGTTGCAGGTGCTGAATGTCCCGTATACCCGTTCCTACTCACAACACAGGCCGTACTCAGTCCCCTCTCCCCTTTCCTACCAGTCCCGAACGTGCTATTTCTCCTAGGCCAGGCGC